>CM075810.1:45966021-46245221 GCA_037975025.1 Excoecaria agallocha | reverse complement strand
TGGGACTTTCAAGTGTCGCCAGTACGAAGATGGGTTGAATGACAAGATCCGAGAGCATTTGATAGGGCCTATCAATTTATACCAGGTGGATTATCATCAATTGGTTCAAGCAGCTATTCGAATTGAGAAAGAGGAGAATGCTAAAAGAGAAAGAGAGTAGAGAAGAAAAAGTTTCTCTCAGGGTGGTTTTTCCTCAGGGAAATAATTAAGAATGACTACAGGAGATCAACCAGCTAAATCTGGTAACCATCCTGCATCCAGAGGTAAATAATGGGGAGCTTTCCCTTTAGTCGATTTTGGAAGGGACACTTTATTAGGATCGGGCAGAGGTCAAGCTCCAGAGTGTACCTACTGTTATAGGCGACATAGGGGCACTTGTAGAATGCTCACTGGTGCTTGCTTCAGATGTGGCAGCATAGATCATCTTATGGAAAATTGCCTTATGAGATAAGAGCAAGCCTCCAGTCAACAAAGTAACAGAGGAGCTTCTAATGCACCCTCTTTAGGAAGAGGCCGTGGTAGAGGCAGAGGCAGATCAGGTCAGTTTAGATCACAGTCTAGGAATATTTTTGAGATAGTGGATCGACCATTCGCTCGTACACCTCCTGCCAGAGCTTATGCTATGAAAGCTCGAGAAGATACTGATGCTTCTGAGGTCATAGCTGGTACATTCTCTTTCTTTGATACTGATGTGCATATGCTTATAGACCTAGGATCTACACACTTGCATATTTGTAATGGGGATTTGGGTAGAAATGTATCTACTGTAGATTATCTGAGTTGTGAGATATATGTAATCAGTCCTTTGGGCCACAATATATGTGTAAATGAAATCTATAGAAATTGCCCCATTATGATTTAAGGGAGAGAGTTTCCAGTTGATTTAATTATTTTACCTTTCCATGAATTTGATGTAATTCTAGGCATAGATTGGTTGTCTAGATATCAAGCTATAGTGAATTGCAAAGCTAAAATTGTAGTAGTTAAGGATGCCAGACGAAAAGAGACATTGATTCAGGGTATTAAATCTAAACCCTTAGCTAATATCATCTCTACCATGAAAGCGAAGCGGTTCCTTAGAAAAGGATGCGAAACATTCTTGGCTTTGATACTTTATTCTATAAGAGAGAAGTTAATCTTCAAGATATTTCAGTAGTCAATGATTTTTCTGATATTTTTCCCAAAAAACTTTCAGGTTTACCCCCTAAGAGAGAGGTAGAATTATCTATAAAAATTTTTCTTGGGACTGCTCCTATCTTCAGAGCACCTTACCAAATGGTGCCATCAGAATTAAAAGAGTTAAAAGTTCAATTACAAGAGCTGTTGGATAAAGGCTTCATCAACCCCAGTGTGTCACCTTGGGACACTCCGGTGTTATTTGTCAAGAGGAAGGATGGCACCTTAAGGATATGCATTAACTATAAACAGCTCAACAAAGTAATGGTAAAGAACAAGTATCCGCTACCCTGGATCAAAGATCTATTTGATCAATTAAAGGATGTTGGTGTGTTTTTTAAAATTGATATGCAATCGGGATACTATCAATTACGGGTTAAGAATGTAGATATTTCAAAGATTGCATTTAGAGCTCGATATGGTCATTACGAATTCTTAGTAATGCCTTTCGGGTTGACTAGCGTACCAGTAGCCTTTATAGATTTGATGAATAGGATGTTCAGACCTTATTTAGATCAATTTGCGATGGTGTTTATCGATGACATGCCAATTTATTCTCGCAATGAAGTGGAGCATGCGAAACATCTGAGAATAGTATTGCAAACTTTATGAGAAAAATAGTTATACGTAAAGCTGAGTAAATATGAGTTCTGGCTTAAAGAAGTTTCTTTTCTTGGGCACGTGGTGTCTCTAGAAGGCATCGGGGTAGACCCTAAAAAGATTGAAGCTATTGTTAATTGGAGGCCACCTCAAAATGTGCCAGAATTTCAAATTTCTTGGGTTTGGTTGGCTATTATAAAAGATTTGTGAAAGGCTTTTCAGTTATTGCCTCCCCGATCACTAAGTTGCTTCAAAAAAAGACTAGATTTGAATGGACAGATCGTGGTCAAGTAAGTTTTGAGCAATTAAAAAAGATGTTAATGGAAGCTTCAGTTCTTACATAACCCATATCGGGTAAAGAATATGCTATGTATAATTATGCATCGAAAAATGGCTTGGGATGTGTACTGATGCAGGAAGGTAAAGTCGTGGCTTACGCATCAAGGCAATTAAAGCCTCATGAAAAGAATTATCCGACTTATGATTTAAAGCTGGCAGCTGTCGTGTTTGCTTTGAAGATATGGCAACATTATCTCTATATTCAAAAGTGCAGAATTTATACAGATCATAAAAGACTTAAATATCTGCTTACCCAGCGAGATCTCAATCTAAGACAGCGTAGATGGTTGGAATTGTTCAAAGATTATAATTGTATAGTTGAATATCATCTAGGAAAGGCCAATTGTAAGGGCCACACTAGTCTATCCAGATTACTGTTACTTATTTTAATATTTTTAACCAACTATACATATAATACTAATGAGGTGTTCATTTGTTATTCCATTGGTTATACTTTGATTGTCTAATTCCTACATTAAAACAAATTATATAAGCCTATACTTTATTACATTATAGTCATAATTTGAATTAATAGTTATAGAACATGTTCATTACATTGCTTTCATAAGATTTACTCAAATCTAGATATAAAAGTAGTACAATTTAGACATCAAACACTAACTTCTTCCTATCTGGTGTTGGCCTTATTCCTGAAGCAACGTTATATCTTAAACCTACACGGATAAACACCCGTGCTAAGCTATAAAGCTTAGTGGGGAACAATACATATCTGAACAACCACTCACAGTGATTGTTTTCATACACACAATAACAATAATAATGTCAAGATATTATAATCAACATGTAAGAGTTATGATATAACTCACATAGCATAATTAATCTTATAATATTACTGTATAAAGATGGATCATAAATAACTAATCAAGTGTTCATCAATATTACACATATACTATTCATTTCATACTATGAAATGCCTGCTAAAGCTCTATAGGTGTGGATAACGGGTGATACTGTACTGTAGTACTCGAAGGTATGAAACTATACTGTATTGCCTGACCGGTCAAGCGGACCCAAATGGGTCGCATCATAGGGATCTACATGAGGCCGAATCATGGGGATCTACAAGAGGTCGAATCATGGGGACTTGTATAAGGTCAAATCATAGGGACCCAAACGGGGTCAAACCTATAGCAGCTGCGATAGGCATGCCTATCTATCCACAACCAAGTTCTATATGCAGGCAAAGGATCATATTCATATAGAAATTGATTTATACACTTCAATTCATCATATAAGATAAGAAGTTAACTCAAATACTATAACATTATTCTTTAAATATCATGTCATAATCAAAATGTATATATAGATAATTATTATAATACAATCATAATCAAGTATATATATTCATGCATCAATTACCATAACTTTATTCTTATTTTACTTATACATTTTATATGTTTATAGTTGTACATTACCATATACTTTATGCTTAAGGTAGTTTATAAGATTTAGGAAAAGTGTATTTAATCTTATGCTTCAAATGAGATCTTACTTTCAAGTTTTAACTTATGAAGGAGGGTCGTGGTTACTACCAAATTCATGTTAACCGTGACCTAGTTGCATTTTTGGGTTTGGACTATACCAGACTACTTTACGGTCAATACTAGATGAGTAATAACCGTATTCTATACTTTTAAAGGGGTCACGGTTACTATAAAAAGCTTAGTAACAGTGAGGTAGGGTGGATTTTGGTTCTGAACTGCCTTACAGGTACTATGAAAATCATAGTAACCGTGATACCTTAAATCGTCTAAAGATAGAATTTATATCTCAACTTCTATGTCATATTTGACCTAGAAAACATCATTTTTAGGGAAATATTCCTCTACAAAGTTGTAGATATGTATTTCTAGTTTCCAAAACATCAAAAATAAACCCAATCAGAGCTCTAAATCTCAAGTTATTCATTAAAAACCGCAGACTGCTCCTAATGACAGGGCAGCAATCCTAACTCGGATTCAAGGCAAATTTTCTCTATTCTTAAAATTGTTTCAAGCTTTGTGTTCTTCATATAAAATGAAGATATATGAGTTTATTTTCTTATTCAACTAGAATTTCTCAATTTGAGTCACAGGAACTCAAGTTATCAAAAAATAACTAATGACTGGTCAAGTGAACTTTAAAACAGTTTTCTCTATCTTCAAGAAAGCTTCCTAATTCCGAATTTCAATTATGTCTAACCTAAATTTTTCATGATTATAACATGTTATAGGATCACATATCTCATTAATAACACCATAGTCATAGCAAACACACACAAAACTATAAAAAGTTCCCATACCTCTCAAGGCTCCACCAAACTCTCTCTTCCTTATCTTCTTGCTATCTTTCCTTTCTTCCTCTCTTGTTCTTCATCATAGGTTGCTGCAAAATCCTTCTCTCTACCATCTATAGCTTTTCCTTTCTTAGAGCATAAATTTTTCCCGTAGGCTTGAAGAAGAAACAAAGAAAGAAAGAAGAAAAGAAAACAAAAACAAAAATAATATGCCTAAGCCAAGAATGGCCAACCACCACAAGAAGAAACCAAGTTTTGCTTTTCTCTTTCAGCCAACCACTTGTCTAATTCCTATTGGTTGATAATAAAAATCTGGCCAAAAATTCATTTTGGTCCCGTTCTCAATTTATGTTTCTTACTTTAATCTTTAACCTTTCACTTATTACATTTCTACCATAAAACTTTTACTTTAACTTTTCAATTATATCCCTAATTTGAAATTTCCCTTAATTAGTCACATAATTAACCTATGTCTCATGCAAAATGATCATCTATCTCTCTTAGGGTACCATTAGAGGTATTACATAAATGTGGTGGCTGATGCAATGAGTTGAAAGATGCTGGCGACCCTATTGCTACAAGACTGTAAATGAAGGTTTGCATCCGATGCAGCTTTGTTAGCTCAATTACAAGCTTGAACTAATCTAAGATAGGCAGTAATTGATGCACAAGTAGGTGATAAAAAGCTACAGCAATTGGCTCAATCAGTGCATGAATAGGGCCTAATAGAGTATTCAATCGGGATTGATGGGGGTCTATATTATTGGAATCGATTATGTGTGCCAGATGTTAAAGAATTGAAGAGAGCTTTATTACAAGAAGCCCATAACATTGTTTTCACCATGCATCTCGGTGGTAACAAGATGTATTGAGATCTGAAATAGTTTTACCGGTGGCTAGGAATAAAGAGAGATGTAACTGATTACATCTCCAAATGCTTAATATGTCAACAAGTAAAAGTAGAGCACCAACTTCCTTCGGGACTGTTGAATCCTCTTCCCATTCCTTATGGAAGTAGGACAATGTTACCATGGACTTTGTCATAGGTTTACCCACTACTCAGAAGAAGTATGATACTGTAAGGATCATAATAGATAGATTCACAAAGGTGGCTCATTTTATACCGGTTTAAACTAACTACTCGATGGACAAGTTAGCTGAGTTATATATAGATCAAATTGTTAGATTGCATGGGGTACCAATATCAATCATTCCAAATCGGGATCCAAGATTTACTTCTAGATTTTGGAAAAGTCTATAACAAGCTTTGGGCACAAAGCTTCTTCTTAGCACTATTTTTCATCCTCAAATAGACGGACAGTCAGAAAGAATTATACAGGTATTGGAGGATATGCTGAGAGGCTGTGTTTTAAACTTTCCCGATAGTTGGGATAAATATGTGATCTTGATGGAATTCGCGTACAATAATGGCTATCAAACTAGCATTGGTATGCCACCGTATGAGGCACTCTATGGTCGAAAATGTAGAACTCCCTTTTGCTGGATAGAGTTAGCTGAAAGCAAATTAACGAATCCCAAAATTATTAAGGATACTGAAGAGAAAATCCAACTTGTCAATTAAAGATTAAAAGAAGCAAGTGATAGACACAAATCGTATGCAAATTTAAAAAGAAAGGACATCAAATATCAGGTTGGTGATCAAGTGTTCTTAAAGGTATCCCCATGGGGAAAGGTGTTATGGTTCGAAAGAAAAGGAAAACTTAGTCCTAGATTCATAGGCCCTTATAGAATTATGGAGCGGGTTGGACCAGTAGCATATAGATTGGATCTTTCTAGTAAGTTATCAAAGCTGCATGATCTTTTTCATGTTTCTATGCTCCGGAGATATTGGTTAGATGAGTTACACATCGTACCAGTGCAAGATATCAATGTCAAATCTGACTACACCTATGATGAAGAGCCTAAGATGATCTTGGCCAGGGAAGTTCGACAATTAAGAAACAAAGAAATCCTCATAGTCAAAGTATTATGGAAACACCATGGTGTACAGGAAGCTACTTGTGAGCGGGAAGCGGTTATGCAAGCTCAATATCCATATCTATTCTACATAGGTATAAATTTCGGGGACGAAATTCCTTAAGGGGAAGAGAGTTGTAATACCCCTCATAAAACCCTAGGAGAATCTTTCATTAATTAATTATTAGAGTTTATACTAAATTAATTGTAAATGACTAGAGAAGGACCTAATTGAAAGATCAAAAGGTTAGTTTTGGGGCATAATTAAAAAAAAGAAAAGTTAAGGACTAAAGAGCAATTTTGCCATATAATTGAAAAATGACCCAATAGAAAAGGCTAGAAAGGGAGATATTTTGAGAGGTGGTCAGCCAAGGCAAGGTGCATGTCTTCATTCATTTTTATCCTCTCTTAACCCTAAAATCTCTCTCTCAATCTCTCTCTAGATCTCTTGGATTTTTGAAAAGAATAAAGAAGATTTAGTTAGTTTTGATTGTAAGGTATCGTTGTCTCTTCTTTTGTATGTGTTGTTCATTGATTAGATTTATAGGTGTTCATGGTGGTGTTCTTATTTTATAGAAGGAAAAGCTAGCAAGAAGAAGGGAAAGAAAGCTATTCAAAGGTGAAGAGAT
Source organism: Excoecaria agallocha (assembly GCA_037975025.1). Classification (NCBI taxonomy): domain Eukaryota; kingdom Viridiplantae; phylum Streptophyta; class Magnoliopsida; order Malpighiales; family Euphorbiaceae; genus Excoecaria; species Excoecaria agallocha. Next base: position 46,238,204 of record CM075810.1, on the reverse strand, counting down.
TTGGAGTTTTCAAAAGATATGGGAACTTGCATGATTATATGTGTTTGTGCTTGAGTTTTTGACATAAGAATTGTTTTTATTGATGTTATTGTATGTTTTATGGGTTGATCTAAAGCTTGAAATTTGTTTAGAAATGAAATATGCAAGTTATGTTGAAAGATACAAAAATCTGTTTTAAGTTTCAATAGACCAGTTTGTACTAATTTGGCCATATCTTGAGCTATAGTTATTCAAATGGAGAAATTATAGTTGATATATGAACTAGACACACATATATTGATGTTGTTAGAAGGAACTGAGAACTGATTTTCACTGCATGATAGTGAAAATTTGTGTTGAAATTCGGTTGTGACTGTTACCCCATTTTTGGGAGCAGTCTATGGTTTTATTTGCATATCTGGAGATTTACAGGTCTGATTGAGATGATTTTTTGTGTTTTGGAAACTAGAGACATAGGCCTATAACTTTATGGAGGGCATGATTGTTGAAAATGCTATTTTATAGGTCAAATTTTGCTTAGAACCTGGGACTGAAAATATGTCATTAGGTAGATTAGGATGTCACGGTTACTAGGATTTTGATAGTAATTGTGAGGCAGCCCAGTTTTCAGTCCAGACCCAAAATCCATCCTAACTCATGGTTACTATGATTTTGATAGTAACTGTGACCCCTTTTCATAGCATCACTTCATGGTTATTATCCAAGGACTAGTAACCGTGAGGTAGTCAGTGTTTAATTCAGAATCGAAGTGCAACCTACGTCACAGTTACCATGAATTAGGTAGTAACCGTGACCCCTATTGCATAACATGGGCCACGGTTACCATGATTTTGGTAGTAACCATGACCCTCCCTTGTATTTTAGCACTTGTAATTTTATGATTTAATATGATGCCTAAACCTATCTAAGCCCTTTTTAAACTTGTAAACCATTTTAAACTTAAAGGTATAGGGTAATATACCCCTTAATTATATGAATTGAAAAAGAAATATAAAGGAAAAACATTGTAATACTTAGTATATGTACATGATTACTTGAATATGGATGCATGAATGTTTATAATGGCTATTTATTGGTAACTGTTGGTTACCAAGCTATATGATGATAAAATTTAAGTTAGTTTATCTTGTACCGAAATACATTAATGTGAATTAATGAAATATGTGAAATAATTTGTTGCCTGCATATAAAACTTGGTGGTGGATGGATATGCATGCCTATATGGTTACAGTCGCAGCTGCTATAGTCTGACCCATATGGGTCCACAGTATGTCTCTAAATGAGACCACAGTTTTGACCTCGGTTGGGTCCACAGGTTTAATACCATCAGGTATTTATATGTTTGATACCTTCGGGTATCCATAGCATCCGTTATCCACACCCATAAAAATTTAAGCATGCAGTTTATACAATGAATAACATGCATACATAGTTTGCATTATTTTTAATGATTAAACGATGCAATTATTGCTTCCAATATTGTACTTATTATTATTTCTTATTGAAATGAATGCATTTTCTTTGTTATTAATGTTGCATGCTTGATGATAACCATTATGAGTGGTTATAAATACAATTTTTTTGGTTCCCCACTAAGCTTTATAGCTTAGCATGGGTGTTTATCTATGTAGGTTCGCAGGCTAGACCTTTTCCTTTAGGGACAAGCCAACAACTTCAAAAGCCAACATCAGATTAGGAAAAATCATTTTGATGTATGAGATTCTTGTATCTTTTTGTTTAGATCAGAATGTAACTTGTAGTAGAGTGATGTAATTATCAAATTTTGTAATTATAACCCAACATGGTTCTAATGTAACAGACCTTAACTTATGTGACTTGTACAATGTGTATACCTATATCAATATACATCTTTAATAGTTAATTCATATGTTATGATATAGGATAGTTGAATAGATTGCTATAATTCCATGTATTGTGGATTAATAAAAGGTAATTAGTGACAGGAACTAGGTTAATCTAGTATAGTCCTTACAACTTACCATTAACCTGAGCCTTGATGTAGAGGGGGTGATTATGATTCCTTCATTCTGCAAGCAAGGAAATATCTGAGTACACCACATTCTGACCAGTTTCACCTTTAATTAAATCCAACAGTTCAGAGGGCGATATAGTAGTAGCCATAGTAGCCTTGCTCAAATCCTTCACCAACTTTTATCTATGAGAGGGAGACTACCTCGATAAGTCTTAAATGCCTATCTAAGCCTATGTATTTTTCAATTGGTAGATTATCCAATCATCCTTGACTTCTCTCTCTATAGGCACTAAGGCAGGAGCCAATTTCATTTCGATCTCGAGGGCCACTCTCCCACTTTTTGTGATTGCTTTCACTTCTCTTTTTTACTCTACCTCTTCCTTGTGCTCACTGGCTAAACTCTAAATATCAATGGGTATAGAAGTCCCTTCTGTTAGAGAGTATGCCCTAGAGCCCATGTAATAGGGATGTTTTTCATATGTATGAAATTTATATTCTTAATAAAAGGCATCATTCATTTATTAATGCTGTGTTTGAATACATGAGTTTGTAAATCTTAAATTAATAAATGAAGTCCTAGATATTATAAACACAGTGCAAAGGCAATCATGAAGGTGTTCATGATGTGAGATGTCTATCGCATACAAATGTGTTAATATCTAAATATCCCTAGTCATAGAATTAACAAGATAGGACATAGTTAATTCAGACAGACTAGCACATGTTATGCTTCTTGAATGGTTCAAGCAATGGTTCTCATAATTGTGATTATGGATGATAATCAAAGCTAACATGTGGATGCTTGTTAGAGGAACAAGTTCATTTGAGACCTACAAAGAGAATCCTCATATGGATATTAAATCTATGTCAGTGAGAAATCTCTTCATAGTGGTTGTGCAAGTATCCTTAGACTTGAGATCACCAAAGTTATCTTAAGTAGCAAGTGGTATACTTTGACTCCATAACTGATTACTTTCAACTGGGAGTGAACATAGTTAGGAGATTGGGTATATCATGACCTACTTGAAGATAGTTGAGTGATTGACAAAGGATTCACCATCCCAGATTTAACAAGGAAAGTTATCTCGCATGATTCTATAATTGCCTTGTTCAGAGAATCTCTGGCCAGAGTAATATGCCAAAATGGATGGAGATCCATGGAGGGCATTTTAGGAACAATGGTTAAATTAATAGAACATACATAATTAGATTTATATGAGTTGACAGAAATCCATACTCAGAATCTAATCTAGATAAGAGTGGTGAAAGGAGTAATTGCACGGTAACTGTTTCTATGGAATGGTACAGTCAAACCACATGACTTTCCTGACATTTGGGTAGTCATGATGCCTAGCTAGAGGCCAATCATGACTTTTATAATGATGTATCAAAATATCAATAGAGATTGATAAAATGATTTAAAGGAGTTTAAATCATGCGAGTTTTGAATAGAACTCACGATTACATATTATACTGCCAATATGGACAGGAACCCAATAGGTCACGCACATATAGAGAAAAAGGGTAAAATGATAAAATGACAAGGATAATAATATTTGATATTATTATAAAGGTAGAGAGGAGAATATGATAATAATTAATTAAAGAGTTTAATTAATTATGATCAAATAAAATTGTCCGCGGAACTTTTGAGAAATGTTCTGTAAATTGGACCTAAATAAAATAATGTATTTTATAATTAATTATTATTATCTTATAAGTGTTATAAGACTACTATAAGTGTTATAGGACTGATATAATAATTAATAGGACCATCGGAGAAATTATAAAGGGCCAAAGGAATGAAGAAGTTGGAGAAAGCCCTTTAGAAGAGGGCTACACGCCAACTCCATACAGAAGGGCTTAGAGGGCTTTTTCTTGGACCAAATTAATTTATATATGTTACATAAGTGTTATGAAACTCACATATTTAATTTGGTTGGATTTGGAATCCATTTGGGTATTTAAATCCAATTAAATGCACAAAGGGCCTAGTTTGTGGATTTTGTGCATGGTCTTTTATGAAAAGATTTAATTTGGATTTAATTAAGCCCAAATGATTATAATTAATTCCAGAGGCCCAATTAATAATTCTCCAGCAATTTTAAAGAGCCCAATCTCATTAAGGAGTTGGAATTTTAACCTAACTATAAAAGGCCAACTAATGAGAATTAGGGTTAAGTGATTAAAATAAAAGGAAAGTCTATTTTCTCTTAATTCTCTCTCCCTTTTTGCGCCACTTCCATTGCTAGCCTCTTGGATTTCGGCCAGCCCTAGTTGAACACCAATTTGTTGGTTCAATTTACCCCTCTCTAGTGTGGATTACTCATTGGAGGTGTTCGATTTTGGACACTGTGGTTTGCAACAAACCGGTGCGAAGTAAAATCAACTGTTCAACAAAAATCAAAGGTAATGGTTAAAAAATTTTAAAATTCCGCTCATGTATGTGATGCATGTAACCGTTAAAATCCAACATGGTATCAGAGCCACGATTTTGCCATGGATATACAATTCTATATTTTTTTGCAGAATAAGTTTTGTTTTGTTTTGAGTTATTTATTTCATGAACTTTAAAATATTAGATTTGATTGTTCATGAATGAGAAATATTGATTTCTGATTGTATGTGTGATCAAATAAATTTTGGCATGAAACCCTAGGTAATGTAGGGGCTGTTCTAATTTAATTTCTTATGGATCCATTTAAAAATCATTTAGATGATATTTTATGTGTTTAATATGTGATATTAAGCCGTAGGATCGAACGGAATTAAAATCGAACAAGTTTTGCATGAAAATTAGTTTTATCGAAAAGTTCGATAAATTGGTGTTCTTCGTGTGTTCTTGATGTGTTCATGGTTAGAATGACTTTTGATCTTCTAAATATGATATATATGATATATTAAAGTGTTTTTAATTAATTGGATTAATTAAAATGGGCCTTAAATTAATTTGATTAATTTTAATTCATTAAAACCACTTAATGGGCTTAATTATGTTTACGGACTTGGTTTAAATTAGTGAATGACTTGGTGGGCCCAAGGAGCTGATTTAAATTAACTATTATAAACATTAATTAAGTTTATTAATGGGTTTTAAGGGCTGGAGTGGGCTTGGCTCATTCCAAAAGGCCCAAATGGTCCAAATGACACAAAACTAGTTTGTGTGTGAACACACTTAGGGTTTTTCTTCTGTGGGTTTCGGCCTACACTTGTTTTAAGCCCAAAATTAATTTTTTTAATTATTTAATATGATTAATTAATTAAATAATCAATTTATAATTAATTAATAATCAATTTGATTGATTATTAAGGCAAGAACACATTCATGCAAAAAGGTTTCCTAAAATGAAAGTTTTCAAAATGGAAAAAGTTTCCTACTTTGATCACATCATTAAAATAACTCAAAATATAGTTTCAAAGGTTGAAACAAAGTTAGTAATCCATTTCTTTATGCATTAGAAAGGCATATAAGGGTGTATGATTGGCATGATGGATAGTTATGGACAAAGCTCAATGTGATTGAGCATTATGCATGTTTTGGCCCAATGAGGACTTTCATGTCCCGGCTACTTATTTTTGGTTTGTATTTCATTTCAAATTATAATATGTAATTAGATTACTTAGATTAGAATTAGAAATAGAGATGGAGACCATTTTCAAGGAGCAAGATGGCCCGGATGGAGATCCAACAAGCTTGAAGATAATATAATTATTTTTCTTGTTTGAATCATGCATACTACCTAGGTGTGACCTTTTGTTTCCCTCTTGGCTCGGGGAAATCAATGTAGTGAAGTCCATAACTATACCATATTTGTATGCTTATATTTATGTGATAGATATAGGATGCATACCAATGTATGCCAACCATGTATGATGAGACTTAATTAACTAAAACCCTCAAACAAATACTAAGGTATATAAGCCTTCCATTAATTTGAGGAGAACCAGAGTTCTTTATAGTGTGTGTTGTTGACCACAGTCAAGCTCACATTATATCGAATATGTTCAAATCTAATTAAATGGGTCATCTTAGCTAGCCCATTAGTTTGTTGACTATAGTCAAGGCTAATGGTTCTAGAGGCAAGATTAGGGAATGCATATATGATATGCATACATCAAGAGTTGATAACCTAATGATCCAATAGTTGTGTAGAGACACAATTAGTATAGAGATACCTACCTTTCAAGGGTATGGAATTTGGCTTGTTGACCACAGTCAAGGTCAAATTATATATCAAGGATTGGATATTGGCCCACTAAGAAAACCATCGGGTTTTCTCGGATTATATAGTGAGGGCTATTAATTCGCAATAAAATAGTGGGAGTAAATGGATTAATTAAAGACCTTATTAATGCATACATATATATGAACATACTCTCATATCTTTTCTTTTTCACATCTAGGTCATCATCATGAGCACATCAAACATTAATATACGATCAATCTTGGATAACAAGCTGGTTGGCAACAACTATTCTGACTGGATCAGGCAAGTGAGAATTGTTCTCAGGGCTGAAAAGATCCATTATGTCTTGGATAAAGATCTACCACCACTTCCATCAGATGATGCCATTGATGAGATCAAAGGCATTTATCGAAAATACATGGAGGATAGTGAAGCAGCAGCATGTCTGATGCTGGGTGCTATGTCCTTGGAGCTTCAGAAGCAACATGAAATGATGGATGCTAGAACCATCGTTTTGCATCTAGAGGAGATTTATTCTTCTCAGGCTAGAACTGAGCAATATGAGATTGCTCGAGCTCTATTTAGTTGCAAAATGGTGGAAGGCACTTCAGCTGCTACTCATGCATTGAAGATGTATGGGTATATTGAGCATTTGAGTAGACTTGGCTATGTTATGGATAATGATCTATACATAGATTTAATCTTGTACTCGTTGGCTCCAAGTTATGCACCTTTCGTGCTTAACTTCAACATGAACAAGATCCAAGTATCCATTCCTGAGTTAATCAACATGCTCAAGACAGCTGATGGATCATTTAAGAAGGATCCAAAAAGTATCATGGTTGTCACTTCTGCTAAAGGCAAGAAGCAGAAGAAGAAGAAGAAGAAGAAGATAACCAAGGCGCAACCAAAGAATGGTGGGATCTCCAAGAAAAAGGTTGCCAAGAAAGAGAATCCCAAAGGAACTTGCTTCCATTGTGGAAAAGATGGTCATTGGATGCGTAACTGTAAGGCCTATCTAGATTCTCTTAAGGAGAAGAAGCAAGCTGTTGCATCTACTTCAGGTATTCATATGATTGAAATTAATACTTATTCTATTGCTTCAAAACAATCTTGGGTGTTAGATACCGGATGTGGATCTCATTTATGTAATGATCTACAGGGGCTTAGAAGCTTTAGAAGAGTTGGAAAGGCAGAGATATGTTTGCAGTCAGCTACCGGACAGAACATCTCTACAACAGTTGTGGGGACTTACTATTTGCCTCTTCCTAGTGGATTAGTACTGGAATTAAATAATTGTTATTATGTTCCAGCCTTATCCAAAAGTATTATTTCTTTCAGTCGTTTGATGAACGATTATGATATTTCTTTGAAGGACAAATGTTGTTACATTTTTAAGAACAATATGTTTTATGCAAAAGCTATCATTGAGAATGGTATATTTGTTCTTGATTTAATTAAAGAAGTACATAATGTGAATACCAAGAGAATGAAACATGATAATCTGAATACCTCATACTTACGGCATTATATATGACACAACCAGAAGGATTCACATCAGGAAATGGCGAAAAGGTATGCAAGCTTCAAAGATCCATTTATGGATTGAAGCAAGCCTCTAGGAGCTGGAACATACGATTCAATGAGACAATCAAAGAGTTTGGTTTCTCACAGAATGAAGATGAACCTTGTGTGTATAAAAGGGTCAGTGGGAGTGCAATTGTCTTCCTAGTTCTATATGTAGATGACATATTGATCATGGGAAATGACATTTCTCTTCTCCAATCTGTTAAAATATGGTTATCCAAGCAATTCTCCATGAAAGACCTTGGAGAAGCATCCTATATTCTGGGAATAAGGATCTATAGAGATAGATCCAATAGGTTGCTAGGTCTTTCTCAGAGTACATATATAGATAAAGTATTGAAGAGGTTCAATATGGATCTCTCTAAGAAAGGGTTTATACCCATGGTGCATGGGAAACACCTTTCTAAGTCTATGTGTCCGCAGACACTAGAGGATAGAGAGAGCATGACTAGAATACCATATGCATCTGCAATTGGTTCTATCATGTATGCTATGTTATGTACACGTCCAGATGTAGCATTTGCTTTGAGTGTCACAAGCAGATTCCAATCCAATTTTGGAGAGGAACATTGGGCAGCTGTCAAGAATATTCTTAAGTACTTGAGAAGGACTAAGGATATATTCTTGGTATATGGAGAGGGCAGTTTGGAAGTAAATGGGGTATACAGATACCAGCTTCCAATCTGACAAAGACGATTGTAAATCACAATCTGGTTATGTATTCATAATGGGAGGAGGAGCAGTTAGTTGGAAAAGTTTCAAACAAGAAACAACTGCTGATTCCACGACAGAAGCTGAGTACATTGCTGCTTCAGAAGTAGCCAAAGAAGCAGTCTGGATCAAAAAGTTCATAACCGAACTAGGAGTGGTGCCTAGCATTGTTGATCTGATTCCTTTATATTGTGACAACAATGGAGCCATTGCGCAAGCAAAGGAACCACGGTCTCATCAGCGATCCAAACATGTTCTCAGACGCTACCATCTCATAAGGGAAATAGTAGCTAGAAATGATGTGAAAATAGAAAGGGTTCCCACAGATGACAATGTGGCGGATCTCCTCACTAAAGCACTTTCCCAGATAAAGCATGATCACCATATAAATAGCATAGGTCTGAGACATATGAGTGATTGGCTCTAGTGCAAGTGGGAGATTGTTAGAGAGTATGCCCTAGAGCCCATGTAATAGGGATGTTTTTCATATGTATGAAATTTATATTCTTAATAAAAGGCATCATTCATTTATTAATGCTATGTTTGAATACATGAGTTTATAAATCTTAAATTAATAAATGAAGTCCTAGATATTATAAACACAGTGCAAAGGCAATCATGAAGGTGTTCATGATGTGAGATGTCTATCGCATGCAAATGTGTTAATATCTAAATATCCCTAGTCATAGAATTAACAAGATAGGACATTGTTAATTCGGACAGACTAGCACATGTTATGCTTCTTGAATGGTTCAAGCAATGGTTCTCATAATTGTGATTATGGATGATAATCAAAGCTAACATGTGGATGCTTGTTAGAGGAACAAGTTCATTGGAGACCTGCAAAGAGAATCCTCATATGGATATTAAATCTATGTCAGTGAGGAATCTCTTCATAGCGGTTGTGCAAGTATCCTTAGACTTGAGATCACCAAAGTTATCTTAAGTAGCAAGTGATATACTTTGACTCCATAACTGATTACTTCCAACTGGAAGTGAACATAGTTAGGAGATTGGGTATATCATGACCTACTTGAAGATAGTGAGTGATTGACAAAGGATTCACCATCCCAGATTTAACAAGGGAAGTTATCTCGCATGATTCTATAATTGCCTTGTTCAGAGAATCTCTGGCCAGAGTAATATACCAAGATGGATGGAGATCCATGGAGGGCATTTTAGGAACAATGGTTAAATAATAGAACATACATAATTAGATTTATATGAGTTGACAGAAATCCATACTCAGAATCTAATTAAGATAAGAGTGGTGAAATGAGTAATTGCACGGTAACTGTTTCTATGGAAGGGTACAGTCAAACCACATGACTTTCCTGACATTTGGGTAGTCATGATGCCTAGCTAGAGGCCAATCATGACTTTTATAATGATGTATCAAAATATCAATAGAGATTGATAAAATGATTTAAAGGAGTTTAAATCATGTGAGTTTTGAATAGAACTCACGATTACATATTATACTGCCAATATGGACAGGAACCCAATAGGTCACACACATATAGAGAAAAAGGGTAAATGGTAAAATAACAAGGATAATAATATTTGATATTATTATAAAGGTAGAGAGGAGAATATGATAATAATTAATTAAAGAGTTTAATTAATTATGATCAAATAAAATTGTCCGTGGAACTTTGAGAAATGTTCTGTAATTGGACCTAAATGAAATAATGTATTTTATGATTAATTATTATTGTCTCATAAGTGTTATAAGACTACTATAAGTGTTATAGAACTGATATAATAATTAATAGGACCATTGGAGAAATTATAAAGGGCCAAAGGAATGAAGAAGTTGGAGGAAGCCCTTTAGAAGAGGGCTACACGCCAACTCCATACAGAAGGGCTTAGAGGGCTTTTTCTTGGACCAAATTAATTTATATATGTTACATAAGTGTTATGAAACTCACATATTTAATTTGGTTGGATTTGAATCCATTTGGGTATTTAAATCCAATTAAATGCACAAAGGGCCTAGTTTGTGAATTTTATGCATGGTCTTTTATGAAAAGATTTAATTTGGATTTAATTAAGCCCAAATGATTATAATTAATTCTAGAGGCCCAATTAATAATTCTCCAGCAATTTTAAAGAGCCCAATCTCATTAAGGAGTTGGAATTTTAACCTAACTATAAAAGGCCAACTAATGAGAATTAGGGTTAAGTGATTAAAACAAAAGGAAAGTCTATTTTCTCTTAATTCTCTCTACCTTTTTGCGCCACTTCCATTGCTAGCCTCTTGGATTTCGGCCAGCCCTAGTTGAACACCAATTTGTTGGTTTAATTACCCCTCTCTAGTGTGGATTACTCATTGGAGGTGTTCAATTTTGGACACTGTGGTTTGCAACAACCCGGTGCGAAGTAAAACAACTGTTCAACAAAAATCAAAGGTGATTTTTTTTATTCTCATATAGTTATATTGTGTATTCATGGCAAGATCAGATCTAATGGTTAAAAAATTTTAAAATTCCGCTCATGTATGTGATGCATGTAACCGTTAAAATCCAACACCTTCATCCTCATTCTCTGTAGGAGTATCCCAATAGTCAATCATGAAAACTGGCCAATTTGTTTCCACTAGCTTTATTGCTTTCAGGTGGAGCAAGTAATGGCTAGATACTCATTCCCATATAACTCCTTCATCACATACCATTCAGGCATACTTAATCTTATCATATACAGTAGAGGAGGCATAATATTGTAACCACCCTTTTTCTTCTTATCCCTCTTCTTCGGCTCTGAGATCTGTTTGCTATCAATCAAACCTTGAATTTTATTCTTCAAAGTATGGTAATAATTAGTTGAGTGCCCAATGTGCTGATGGTATACACAATATTGGTTTTTCCTCTGATAGGGCAACTCTTGACTCTTTACGGGCTTTGGTGGTAGAGGCTGAAGCTTCCCTTCTTTAACTAACCTATTCAAAATCCAAGACAGTGATTTTTTCAAGTCAAAATAGTGCATTTGACTAACCTCTATAGCAAATACCTCTGCAATCTTCCCAATTATGTTCTGCCTACTACTGCTTCCCTGACAGTCTTATTGCTATCGAAGCTTCTCTTTGCATTCTCACTATTTTCCCTTCTTGCCATATACTTTCTTGAGCTTCTATGGCTATGTCCTTTAAAGACTCCCAGTCTTTCAGACCCTTCATTTTTAATCCATCTTTTAGGTATGGGCTTACATTTTGGATAAATAGCCTAATTTGGTTAGCTGTGCCAGGCTTTCTCTTCATTTCCATCACCCTATTTTTGCACCTGGTGAGGTACTTATGGAAAGATTCATCATGCTTCTGCTGAAGTAACTCAAAATCTTTCAAGGTGACTTCTATCATTGTACTATAGTTATACTGCTTGAGGAATTATTTCATCAATAAATCCCAATCCTCTTTAGTTCGTCTATCCAATCCATGATACCAGTCTATGGCAAGTTCGATCAAACTCAAGCAAAATTACTCCATTTTTGTTTCTTAGATAGAGTGTCCCCTACATGATCAAAGTGTACTGCTTGATATCTGCTGAGGGATCTGAGGTGCCATCAAACCTTGGCAAATCAGGCACCTTGAACCTTTAAGGTAGTGGCTCATCCTCATCCAAATCCCTATCTTCAGGGTTTATCCCTCTACCAGCAGATAATAACCTAGACATGGCTTTAATATTTTCCTCCTTCTTCTTAAAGCTAGATTCTTAGCACTAGAACCTCTCACCCTCATGTTCATCACTGGAGGAACATATTCTCCATCCTTCTCCTTTATAAAATCATCCTCAGGGTCGCACCTCCTTTTGCTCCTAGGTAGGTCTTGAAGCACAGCAGCATCAATTGTGGCAGAATTCCCAATATGACTTGGATCCAGTATCTCATAGATGGATGTTGTAGGCTAAGTTCTAACATTAATGCTATAGAAGCCACCATCCTACCAATCATAGCCAGTATCCTTTCCTTAAACTCCTGCAGATGCCTATCCAACCTCTGATCCAAGTTATCCCTTACTATTGAAGGCCCAATAGGGGTAACATTTAGTATTTTCCTTAAAAATGGAAATCTTATAGTGGTTTTATCATCTATTATTCCAATCTCATTCCCTCTTTTAGTCTCATTCACCCTCTCATTTTCCATTTCCAAATTGATTCCTTGACTATTTTCTAATAATTGGCTTGAATCCTATTCAAAACTGACCTCTAAACCTAAATTTAAATCTGAGTCTGGTCTTGATAATCTGGATATGGATTTTTAAACCATGCACCTATCTGATCCTCTAAACCACCTAGATGAGTCTATGATGGCTGAAAAGGTCAAACGTTAGGAGTGATGCATGATCAATGATGTATAAGCATGGTATATGTATGAATGCAATGCATGGTTTGGTTAGGAATCAGTCACAATCACACATAAGCATAACAACATTCTTTCAACCTTATTACTTCCATATAAGAGGTTGTGCGATCTCTTTCCTAGGTGGGCTTAGCTTATTGGTCAACAGGGTATCTAATGGATGCATATGGTTCACGATGAAAAATCAACAGTATAACCTCTTTAATTGAAAGCGCATGCATATGGATTTTGATCGTTGCATAATTTGATTAATCCATATAGATCAGGTTGGGCCCATTAGGGTATGGAAGCCTCTGGCTGGTACCCTACCCTTCTAATTTGTTTAAGATTGATCAATACATAAAGGTTCACATAATAAGTAAAAGATTATTATGGTTATACAACCTAAAGGAAGTTGCTATTGTCATTACATGGGCTTGAGTCAAAGTGTTGATGAAATTTTAGAGCTATCTAAGCATGGTACCTACTAATGGATCTAACTCATCATGAGCGTAACAACAGATGGGTCACCACTTTATATACCATTTGGTACTAGACTTAGGTTGGTGGGGATCTCTTTGACACCTCCCTACATTAAGTAAATGTAGAGCGTGATTCAAGATAGCATTAGGCCTGAAAAGGGATGCCTAACTTAATTTTAAGGCTATAAAATGAATGCAAAGAATGCAATTTAGAAAAGAGATAAGATTAATAACAAAATCTAATTATAAAGAATTTAACCAAGATGCTTTTCAGAGTAAGGTCTTTTTGATTCCCAGTGGAGTCACCACTGTGATGTGCACCGGAGCCATATTTCATTTTTGGTTAGGTTCTCAGAGGCTCACTTTTAGGGTCCAAGATCGCATGAGGCTCACTTAACTCATAAATTGGCCACTTTGCCATAACGAGGGATCAAGCCTAATTTATGGTTGATAGTCAACTCTATGAAGAAATCTACTAGCAGGCCTAAAAAGGTAGGTGTCATAGAGTCGCCACCTGATAGAACATCAAAAAGTTTATCTTGATCTTTTGATGTCCAAATAGAGGTTGATATTCGACAAATCACTCTTATTAGGCATCTTGATCAGGTGTTATTTTATAATTAAGTTTTAAAAATTGATCCACTCTTCTCTCTCACACGATGCAAGCAATAGAATCAAAGTAAACATCCCAATCAAACAGAAAGCAGTAAATAAGTACACCAAATAAAGTTCTACTTTATTACATGAACAAATCGTCCAATAGAAAAAGAATAATATAAAAAAGAAAAAAATCATACATAAAGCAAGGTATTGATTAGTTTGGGAACATCGGTTTCCTCATGCATATTTACAAAAACGTTTTATTACATTGTATGAATTTTTAGGTCAAAAATTGAACATTGGTCCGTATTTTGGAAAAAAATCCAATTGATTCAATATAGTGCCCTTTTATCTTATTGTACACAAAAATTCTTTTTTACTAACTATTACATGCCCAAAAAGATCATACATCCAAAAGGAAAATAAATCCATAAATACAAAATAAATAATTAATCAAACAAAACCAAAAAAAATGAAAGTAAAAAAGAACCAGATATTGGTAGCGATTAGTGGATCACTCCTGGGAGCACGACTTTCCATGCAACAATTTAAAGTAACCCTCCAAAAGCCAAAAATAAATACTCATAAAAATACCAAAAATCAATACATAATAAAAATAATTAAGCATTGAATAATATAACATGTAAATAATATAGAAACAAATTGTACAGCATGAAATTACATAAAATAATATACAAATGTGATGAAAAATGATAAACATACACAAATATACAAGAAATACATTAAAATGGCATGAAAACCGCACAGGGACGGCCATAGGAAATCAGTGACAGCCATAAGAGGGAGTGAGGTGTGGATAGGGAGAAGGAGCTGAGGGATCCTATCCCTCAGGTGAGGGATGGGCGTCTCTCAATTCTTCTTTCCATCTATCACCTCTGGATAGAACCAAAAAATACTGAAAAAAAGCCAAAATGTGGGAAATCATGCAAAGTGGGTTTTTGACCTAAAACATGAATCTACACAACCTGAAATCATGCCAAAACATGTTATAACCATGAATCAAGCATAAAATAGGTAATTAACATGCTTTAACGAGGTTAAAAGAATAAAACATAGAGCTCTACATATTCAACAATAGAGAAATCCCATAGGTTTTATCATGCTGCTAGCATATTAAATGAATCAAAAACAAATCATGCTTCAATAAAACATACATATCATTCTTATCATTCAAGTATAAAAATTAAAATGCATCAAATCGATATCAAACGATCATATAAGCATACGAATAAAGTGTAGAGAGAGAAAATGAGAAGGAGGCTAGAATATTACCCTTGAAAGTATTTTGACTCTACGAATTTCGTGGTCCAGATCTCTACTGCAATTCATGGTTGTCGTTTCTTAAGACCAGATAAAAAAAATCGTTATGTATGCATATATTTTTCAAGAACTTGCTAGAGCACAAAACTTAAAGTGAGAGAGAGAAACTAATTCTTCTTCTCTAATGGTGGCTCTCCCCAAAAATCATTTCCCTCTTTGAAACCCTAAAAATTAAAGGTTTTATACCAAATCAAGAATTTAGTTTGAATTCTAACTTTAAAACCTCAAATTTGGAGATATATTCCCCCAAATCCAGAATTTTATCATTACCCTCCAACTTCCTTTTCAAAATACCAGAACACTATAAGAAAATATCAAAATAGCAACGCAAAAATTTTCGTTTCTATTTTTGGTTAAAGTTTTTAGATTTAACAATGAAAATAAAATTGGTTATCTTTCGTCGCTAAAAATGAAGAAAATTTTAGCCCTAAAATGTAGCAATGGTAATTAGCAACGAAATATTTATACAATTGCAAAATAAGACGTTAGTCAATTTTGGAATGAAAATTAGCAACGGATAGCAAATTTTGTTGCTAATTTAACAACGAAATGTTATTTCCGTTGCTATTTTAGCAAGATAAATTAATTTTCGTTGCTATATTCGAAATCAAATTGCTATAAGATTGCTTATTTAGCAATAAAAAATATTTTTCAATTACTAAATATTTCGCTGCTAAATAACCAATTTTAAAGCAATTCAATTTCAAAATAGCAAAGGAATTAGCTTTTTGTTGCTAAAATAGCAATGAAAATAATATTTTATTGCTAAATTAACAACAGAAATAATATTTTATTGCTAAATTAACAATAAAATTTATTTTTCATTGTTATTTTATTATTTATTAAAATAGAAACGAAATATATTTTCGGTCAATATTTTAGCAACGGAAAAACACATTCTATTGCTATTTTTATATTTGCCTAGGTATAAATATTTCTGAAATTTTTTCTTCTCACCCTGGCTCACCGGCTTGCTTCTTCCTTCCACACATCACCTCTTTCTTTGCATACCTATTCTCCTCCTTTAGACCCTATAATACTTCATTAACTTCATCATTACTCCTCACCATATTCTCTCTCTTTTATGTCTTTTTGAGATCCGCATTACCTTTTTCTTCTTTGCTTCCTCCTTTGAAGCTTCATTTCAGAGACTCTAATATGTGAATGTTAGAGGTGCGTTATTGATTTTTTTTAGATCTTCGTTCTCTAGCATTTCTTCTTTTTCTTTTTTGTTTTGGATTTCATATTTTCATGTATAACTTGTTTTTATTTTCTGATATTGTTCTATTCATAAATCGATATTATTTTATTCATTGATTTAATTTTTTTACAGTGTGAGGGGAGATCGGACAAGAGACGACGTGTTTCAAGAAGATCTTTTTGAGAGCTCGAGATGGCATCGAAAGGCTCGAGTGACTTGAGAGCTTTACATCTAGTGGAGGCGTGGACTCTCCTGAAATTTCCTTCTCTGTTAAAAATGATATCTCTCAAATCCAGTCCTTGTGCGCCGAGATGGATCATTTCTGATGTTCTATCACCTCCAATCCCCAACGCGATCTCTGGAAAAGGTATTTCTTCTTTGCTTTCTCTTACACTTCCATCGTTAAAGACTGAATCAGTAACTTTTGTGTTTGCTGCCCCTTCGAGAAATATAGTAGGGAGACATAGAAATCAAAGGTTAGTTCTTTTCAGTAACTTTAAGGAAATTATTTCTTTTTATCTTAAATTCCATTTGGAAGCTTCAGACAACTCCGATATTGGTTCTACTCTTTCATTTTCAAATTTATTGACTTATATATTCAAAATTTTCTCTAATTGGGTGGAGGGTCTTCTTTTTCATTTCTATTTGTTCTTAAACTCTTTATTAATAATCAGATCTTAAAAATTCATTGAGATTCAAAATTAAATTTCCTACAGCATGTGTGAAACTTCATTATTTATTGGTGTAATTAATTGAGAGAGATGCTGCATTCAATTTAGACAACTGGTGAAAATGGGAATAAGAAATTAAAGGTTAGTTACTGACATGTTTCTCTTCTGAACTTCCTATAAGCTAGCTATGTGTGTGTGTGAGCTAGTATTCATCTCTATTTTGTGCTTGTCCCAGATTGGAAACTTGATTAGGAGAGAGGGGAAATTTGAGTTTGCTAGTAATTGGACATAACCTGATGCTTAAATTACTAAGTTCTGAAATGCTGTTAAATCTGAAATGCCAACTTATTTTAGGCTAGAAATGAAGAATCCATGAAAATTTCTGGAATTAATTATTTTTGCACTTCTTGTTCTCAAGAATTTGCTCATACAATTTAATTTAGACTTTTCTACAATGGTGGTGCTTCAAGGGAACTTTCCTTGTCAATTATAAGGTATAAATTCTGCCCTTATTCGATTATAAATGGACATGTTTGTAGAAATTAAATTTGTTTATTTATATTTTACATTTTACAATTTCCTTTGGCTTCTCTTTTTTGATGGGTGGAAATCTAACTACTTAAGTGAATATTTTGAACAACTTTACTGGAGATTTAAAGTGAATCTGCTGGTGTTAAAGAGTTAAGTAATGATTGGTTGAATTCTAACCTTTTAAAACTTACGTTAGGTAATGGAACACTTTATGAGGTTTATTTACTTCCAAGAGCAGGTGCAACATATTAATCTCTAGCATTCTGGGTTTGTTTTATTAATAAATTAATGTAAAACATATGGTGTAATTATAGACAAACCCAAGTTTTTGGACATTCTATCTTTTGATATTTTATTGATTATTGTCATCTTACTTTTTATGTCAGCGATTGGTGCCTACTGCGGAGCAATTAAATGGCATAATCTCTGTTGTCGGAGGATGCACTGGAATTAATTTTACCAAGTATGAGGCCTTTATACTTCGCCTACTTTCTTTTATTTATTCATTTGGTGGACCAGTGTTCCTTTGCTGATTATTGTTCTTTAGGATATATATATATATATATATATATATATATATATATATATATATATATATATATATATATATATATATATATATATATATATATATATTTATACACCCACGCACCCACATATCATTATATCAAAGTCAGTGGCTGAGAGAAATGCTTAGTCTTATGGCTGAAACCTACAAACAATCTAGACTTTAAAGGTTACTATTTGACTTATTTCAATGTTGAAGATTCTGATTTGTAGCATGCGGTAATTGCTATATGTGTTGATTTAGTTTTGATTTTAAGGGCATTTGCTTGGCTTAACAATTGCACGCGTGTTGCTTTTACAACATTTTTTCATCTCTGTTTGTAGATTGCCTCCTTCTGAAATTTAAGGCCTTTAGAAATGCAGTAAAAAAGACACCTGTAATTGATGGTTATAGTGTTAGGATAAGACCTAAAGGACCATATGCAGTAGCATGCAAATAAATTTCTATTTCAACTTCAGATTATCATATTAAATGTTTACACTCAGATAGTTTTCTAGATTTAAAGGGTGGGCTGGGAGGAGCTACCTGAATGGGTGGGTTGTCCACTTGATGTTGATCAAATGGCTTGCTCTAATGCTCTTTGTTTAACATTCGTAGTGCATGACTCTAAACTCTCTCTTATAGGTGAAACTTAAGGGGCAAACAGAGATGAAACTTGAAGGGCAAAGAGAGTTTTGCTGCCTTTTGGAAGAACCACAAGTATAAATTTTGTTGGGCCGGCAATATATACATCTCCAGATTTATTTGAGATTGTTGAACTTATTCCATTTGCTTACTGAATATGTTAATGGAAGTGAATCTCTGTATTCAATGCAGAAACTGATAGTACCACTTGAAATGCGAGGATACCAATAAATTATATGGAAAGCAAGGTAAAAGTACGATATTAATGCAATTTTTTTCTTTTTGATCCATCCTGCAGTTTAAACTTATAATAGTTTTGATCCAGAAGGTTAGTTCTCTTTGAAGCCAAGGTCGCTTCCAGTTTTGATTG
Source organism: Excoecaria agallocha (assembly GCA_037975025.1). Taxonomy (NCBI): domain Eukaryota; kingdom Viridiplantae; phylum Streptophyta; class Magnoliopsida; order Malpighiales; family Euphorbiaceae; genus Excoecaria; species Excoecaria agallocha. Next base: position 46,219,006 of record CM075810.1, on the reverse strand, counting down.
CTCCAAAGTATCCAAAGTGGTTGAATCACGGAGTCTTGATTCAGCGATAGCTGGTGCGAAGGTGGCTTCCAGTTTTACGGTAACCTTGACAGGCGATACTGATGCAAAGAAAGAAATGCATTTTAGGAGGACCTTCTCTTGCAGGGATGCTACTGTACCACGGACATCATTAATTGATGTGCATAAAAAGCTAGTTTATTCCGAGGCTGATGTTAGAAATTTAGCTGCTTTGGAGTAGTTTAATGGTGGTTCTTTCTCAATTATATCAGGTTTAAATTCTTTGATTCTTTCTCATTCTCGCAAGGTAGAGCAATAGCCCAACTGACAAATATCAGGATAGGCATTGACAGAAAATTTAAAGAAATGAAACTTAGCAATAGAAAAATAAAAATTAGATGTTACAATAGTCATCACAGCCTGTTAGTGCAAATTCCACATTTATAAATTAAACGAGCCTTTTAGTGATTTTGAATACATTTGTTTTCCATGATGGTTGTATCTACTTTCTTAGGGTGAAAATTTATTGTTTGGATGAAAATTCAACTTGGAGAAATGCATTTTTGGGTCTTGAATTTTCTTTTCCTTTATTTATTTTAAGTCAGCTCCTCTTCCCCCATCTCTTATGATTGAACTTCTGTAACTGTAGTTTAAGTCAGCTCAGGTATATGCTTTTCATTGACAAGGTTGAACATAAAAATTACAATTGTGTGTAATAATTTTTAGCAACTGATGGCACCATCATAAATTTTTTTATTGGTAGGTGAATTCAGCAACGAAATTAATATTTTTCGTTGCTAAATTTAGCAACAGAAATTTGATTCTGTTGGTAAGTTTGACCAATTAATCGAATTTTATATTGTTTGAATTTAGCAACGAAAATTGAATTTCGTTGCTAAAAAATAGCAACCGTCAAATTTGCAACAACTGTTTTTGTTGCTAATTTTCATTGCTATTTTTTGTCAGCAACGGAAAATTAATATTTTTTGTTGCTAATTTGCATTGATAAATAACTATTTTCTTGTAGTAAAATCATGAAAAATCTCAAGTTTCGAGTGAGGGACGGTCATTCCTCATCTTTAAATCCTCGATTTGATAAAAAAATCTCTAGATAGATCACACGGGAGAGAGGTATCCATAGACGGGCAGCTCTTAAGTGATAGACAACTGTCTTTCACCACTAAAGACCCAAAACAAAGCTTTTATGCGCATTTTGTTAAACATTTGGAAATTTTTAGAAGCTCTTAAAGAATTATGAAAATCTTTTAGGGAATGTGAAAAGTTCACGTCGGAGTTTCGAGATTCAAAACTGCTGTCAGTAATAAATTATATTTTCATCATCGGATAATCCTGATCTAGGCTGTCTCGGGTTATGGTGTCTACGCTGACAATTTTTGATTTAGAGGCAATGCCTCTTCTATGTAGATACCAATGGTATGTTCTATTCTATCCCGTTACCCGTGTCTTGAGACAACAGGAGGCAAACCTGAAGTAATCTCTTTTATGTTATTTATTATCTGTTCTGATTTATGATGAGCTTGAATTCCTTATAATTATTTGATTGCGTATTCAAAAACGGCTGTAAATTAAGTTGTTTTACATTATTTTTTTTAATTTACTTGTGCTCATTAATTTGTTATGTCGCATTATGTGAATTGTTGCCGAGTACTGTGAGTAGTCGCCATTTAGTATTCTTATGTTCCATTAACCTTTATTCTTAGCACGGTAGTTTATTTCCTTCATGTAGGTCTTGAAGAATAGGTTTAGCAGTTGGGACAATCGCAAATGGCCAAAGAAGTTTTTTGTCTTATGAGGATTTTGTAATAAATGTTTTGTTGTAGTTATTAAAGGGATGAACCTAAGTTTATATTAAAATATGTACATGTAATAATTATGTTATGTAACAGAATTTTAGCTATAAAGGTATATGTTATTAGCAAATAGTTTGATGTTGTATTTAGCCTTGAAAATGGAATGTTATCATATGTATAATTCTGAGAAAATACATGAGCTACTCTTACATATGCTACTTTGTTTAGTGTGCTTGTGCGTGCACTCATTTATCCTCTTAGGGATTATGAGGGTGTGACAATATTGTATTTACAATATTCAAACATTGATACATATTTTTATTTCACTATACGTTTATATATTCATTTCTCTTAATACTACAAAATCTTAAGTCCAATCCACTTCAATTTTTATATAGTTCTATGTAATCTAATCAAATAAGATAAAATATATTGAAAAATTAATTCACTTCTTTGTGCCTTTTTCTTTCTTTTTTTTTATATTATTTAAAAGGGGGAGTGGGGTGGGCTAAGCAATTGGCCCCTTCCCCCCTCGGGTACTGCAGAGGCCCATAGTTGGGAGCGATTTTCTCAATGCCATACACTCCATACATATGTTAAGTCCAAGAATCGAATTCAAAGCATACTTAAGGGATACGGAGTCCTCATTCACTCCAATCAATGGACATTGGTGCCTTTTTCCTTTTAATTGTTTTTATCTTTCGTAATATAAAAATTGAGCATTTTCATAGATAAATATATATATTTAATGGATATAAAAATATAATATTATTTTTAATTTGATGGGATCAATATAGAAGATTTAATAGATCAATTTGAAAATAAAAATTGCAAACAATCATGGTAATTTTTTTTTGTTTAATCTTTTTTAAGTCGAGCGCGGTCAATGGACTTCAATAAACATGTTGTAGCAATGGTCTTGGTTGAACATTTTTATCTATTTTTTTTAATTTACTATAAACTTATATTTTTCTGTATTAAGTTTATAAACACAGAGTCAATAAAAAAAACCATCAGTAATTTGCAAATTAAATTTTTTTCTCCAAATATAATTTTTTCCAAAACTAACAAAATCATTAGGCACAAAAAAAGGAGAGCTTAATTATAAAAATGTTAAAATTTAAGGATTAAAAGCAAATTTGGCCTCTTTAAATTCTTATCTTAAACGAAGATTACCAGAACGTTGTAGTAAAATGAAGAAATAGAAAGAACCTTCAAGACCATCCCGCCTTCTTCCATTTTCCCTTTAAATAAGAACACCCTTATCGGTTTTTCTCCACAAATCACTAACAAGTTTTTATCTAAAATCTCCATTGTTACAAGAAATTAGTTGCAGAAAATGAGTACTCCGTTGGATGATGTTTATGTTTCAATGATAAGCAAGTGCCCGGTGATCAGCGCCCCAACTGACTGGAAAGAGACCGCAAATTCTCACATATTCGTAACCGATCTTCCCGGTCTCCAAAAACACCAAGTGAGTGTTCAAGTAGTGGATGATGGCCGAGTTCTTCAGATCAGTGGAGAACGAAAGGCCGATAAAGACAGCGATAAGGATATATGGCATCGGCTTGAACGTTGCCGTGGTGACTTTATGAGAAGATTCCGGTTGCTGGAAAATGCTAAGACCTATGAAGTTCATGCTTCCATGGAGAATGGAGTTCTTGTTGTGACTATTCCTAAAAAGGAGGTTAAGAAACCTCAGAAGAAAGTTGTTTAGATTGAGGGTGTAAGGAAAGCCACCACAGTCCTAAGTAGAATAGACTTCTATTCTGTTGTATTTGTTTTGGAATTGTATTTGTTTCCTATTTGGAGACACTCCTCTTGTATATATACTTTAAAAATATATCAATACAATCACGCCTTGCAGAATTTACATGGTATCAGAGCTTTAGGGTTTAAAAACACAACAAAGATGTCTACTGATGTCACTGCAGCCGTCTCTAGCTCCACTGGAGTTCTTGTAAATGCTGGTAGCAGTCAGATTGCTACTGCCCCATTATTTTCATCCTCTGTTCCTCTCAATCCATCTTTCTCCACCAAACTCAATACATCTAACTTTCTACTCTGGAAAACTCAAATCACGCCTCTTCTTAAAGATCACGGTTTGATGGGACATGTTGATGGTTCTCTCCCTGTGCCATCCAAACTATTGGCCACTGGAGATGCCAATCCAGATTTTGATCACTGGGAACGCAGGGATCAATTGGTTCTCAGCTGGATCTTATCCTCAATTGAGTCTACACTCTTGCCACAACTAGTAGGTGCTTCTACTGCCAAAATGGCCTGAAACAAACTGCTTTCGTCCTACGCTGCCGGCTCCAAACCTCAGATTCGTAATCTCCGATCTCAAATCCATTCTCTCAATAAAGGTGAGGATTCCATTGCTGTATATGTTCAAAGTGCTAAGGCGCTTTCGGATCAATTAGCTGCCTTGGGTCACCCATATCATGAAGAGGATTTAGTTGATGCCATCCTCATGGGATTAGGTCCTGATTATAGACCTTTTAACCGCTCATTAGATTCACGCATGGAAGAGCATTCTTTGGACCATATTTATGGTCTGTTACTCAATGAAGAACGTCAAATAGTAAAAGAATGTTATTGGCTGTAAATGGATTTTCTGGGTTAAGCATCATGCTGATGGTTTCGTTGATCGCTACAAAGCACGTCTAGTTGCTAAAGGTCACCAGCGTCCTGGAATTGATTTCAAGGACACCTAAAGCCCTGTTGTTAAACCAACTACCATCCGCATGCTTCTCTCATTAGCTGTTTCTCTTGGTTGGTCTGTCACCTAATTGGATGTCTCCAATGCTTTTCTTCATGGCACCCTAGATGAAGCTATCTTCATGCAACAACCTCCTGGGTTTATTGACTCTCGCTTCCCTGACCATGTTTGCAAATTACGAAAGTCTCTCTATGATTTAAGGCAAGCTCCTAGACAGTGGCATCGTTGTCTCACAAGTGCGCTACTCAGTTTTGGTTTTCAAGGTTCTAAGTCTGATTCTTCCTTGTATTTTATCTCTACTGCTGCCATGAAAGTATTTTGTCTTATTTATGTTGATGACATCTTGTTAATGGGTGACAACTCTGCCTACATTACTCGTGTTATTACGTTTCTTCAGTCTCAATTTGCAGTCAAAAATTTGGGCAAACTTCATTATTTTTTGGGTATTGAATCGGAATGGCTACCTACTGGCCTTCTCCTTCATCAACACAAATACATTACTGACTTGCTTCTTAGAGCTCAGATGCATAAGTCCAGTTCCATTGCTACACCTATCAACTGCAGTGAAAAGTTAACTTCTGCAAGTGGTGAACCATTTAAGGATCCCACTGTCTATCGTTCTATTGTTGGTGGCTTACAATATCTCACTTTCACTCGACCTGACTTATCGTTTGCAGTTAACAAAGTCTCTCAATACATGCATGCTCCTACCCTTCAACATTGGGGTGCCGTCAAGCGCATTCTTCGGTATCTTCAAGGTACTAAGTCTCATGGGCTCTTATTTCGCAAAACGTCTTCTAACCTTACCGGGTTTGCTGATTCTGATTGGGCGAGTTGTCTTGATGATCGCAAGTCTACCACCGAGTTTGTAATTTTGCTTGGTGATAATTTCATTTCATGGTCTTCTCGCAAACAGCGGGCAGTCTCACGTTCTTCTACTGAGGCTGAATATCGTGCTCTAGCTTCCTCCACGTCAGAGCTCCACTGGCTACAAATGTTTCTCAAGGAGATCGGCATTATCACTGACTCAATCCCTCGCCTTTTCTGTGACAATCTTGGCGCTACATACCTTACTCTTAATCCTATTTTTCACAACAGGAGTAAGCATTTGGAAGTCGATTTTCATTTTGTACGGGATCGGGATGCTCATGGTCATCTTCGCGTGGCTTATGTCTGCTCTTCTGATCAAATTGCCGACGCTTTGACTAAAGGGCTTTCTAAACAACGATTCTTGTGGCTTAGGGACAAGTTGACTGTTGCTTTCAATCCAGTACAACTTGAGGGGGAGTGTAAGGGAAGCCACCACAGTCCTAAGTAGATTAGACTTCTATTCTATTGTATTTGTTTCCGGAATTGTATTTGTTTCCTATTTGGAGACACACTCCTCTTGTATATATACTTTACAAATATATCAATACAATCACGCCTTGTAGAATTTACAGAGGGTAAATAAAGTAATTAATCAAATTAACTAACGGATTTGTGATCTTAATAAATGTAGTTTTTGTTGTTTAAAGTGTATTTTATGCTGCTTATGTGTAATTCCTATACGTTTGAAATGTGTGAGAATTATGAGTAAACTTCTTTGTTCATAGTTTTATTTGTTCCTTATTTTTTCTGTTTTCCTTTCTTTTTAGGTTGCATTTATTAAATCGGTCTGGATAACAAATTTTAAGATAAATTTAAAATATTTTTCAAATCAAAATATGAAATAATTAAAATAAAATTAAAAAATATTTTAAAAATTTTTTTAATTATTTGTTAAATTTTTTGGGATGAATTAAAAATATATTTTTTAATTATTTTTTATCTTGAAATAAAGGAATACATATTTTGATTATGTATCAATATATGTATTTTTTAATTTTTTAAGATATAGATAATTAAATTTTTTTCATAAAATTTATTTTTTTAATAAATATTTGAAAAAATCGAAAATGTTAAAATAATTTTTTTTCATTTTAATTTTTCCAAATTTAATATATATATTATCTTAAAGGTTAATTATTTTATTTTTCGATAAGCATAAATAAATTATCGGATTGTGTGTATAAATTATCGGATTGTATATATTAATTTGATCGGATGGTATAGCTGGGCATGTAATTTATTTTATTTACTACTTAGCTAAATTGCGAGGAGAAAGAGAAAAATTAATTTGATTATCTTGTATCATCAATCCCTTCGAGTTGGCCACGGGGAAACAACATCTGACACCCCACACCATTGTGAAAAGAGGGGAATCGCCCATCAACCTACCTTGATTGCCAAGAGGTGGCAGGATTGCTATGATCTAGCCCAAACCCACTTAGATAAAGAAGCGAGCCGTATGAAGGGAGCGACGACCCATCTTGGAGATAATTCCAACAGATCAACAAAACCTAGCCCAATCTACTTAAACAACCTAAAGGCTTGGAAGGAAGAAAAAACTAGGATATTCAAAAATCAATGAAAGGCAAGATGTTTAGACAGCAATGTTATTAAAATCGAATCAAATAAAAAATCGAAAAAGTAAAAGATTCTTGACTCGATATGATTCAATCAAACTTTTTTAAATAATATTATTTTTAAAATTTATTTTTTATAAATATTATGAAAATATAACTATATAAAAAAATAAAAAAATAGTTTAAAAATACATTTATCATCAAAATATTAATCATAAAACAATATTTTCAAGTTATTCACTATTTATAATGAATATTTAAGATAAATATAGTAAAAAATTACAAATGTTCAATAATATTCTTTAATTATAAATTATAATTTTGATCCGGTTTATACGATTTTTAGTCGTCGAATCAACCAGATCAGCCTCCGATTCGCGATTAAACAGGTCCAATCGACCAATTCGAATTTATTAAAAAAATCAGTTATTTGAAAATTTTGCTTTTTAAAAATGAATAGTACGTGACATTGTATGATTAATTAGTTGGAGCAAGATTACTTTATTTTGAATTGTTGAAGGATATATAAAAATTAAAAAATTAAAAATAAAACTAATTCATTTTAAAAAGTTCAAGGGAAAAGGAAAGAACTTATCTCTTGTGAGAGTTCAATTGAGTTTGACAAAATTGAGGAATTAAAATTCAATTCCAAAATTTTCTACAAGATGATTAGCATGAAAAAAAAGGTTGCTTAATTATTAGTCGTTGAGTTTGGGCTAACGAATAAATAAAAGGGGTTTCTACACAATTACCATATATATATAGAGAGAGAGAGCCCATCTTCAGTTACTATAAAATTCAAATTCAAATTTTTCGTTTCATAACTGCTACGTTTTTAAGATTTCTCTTTCAAATATACCGCAAAAGAATTTTTTCTAAATTTTCCTTTCAATAATTACAATTCAAAGACAGTTTTCTCTCAAAAAACTAAAATTATGATCATTCTCATCAATGCATATATATAGATTCAGATCATTCAGATATATCGTAATCCAACTGTTTCTCCTCCGATTATTTCTCACAAATCGTAAATTTAGAGCATTTTAATTTCATAATATTTTTAGCTTCCTAAGATCAATGTAAGTTTTATTTTTTTTCTGCAATCAAACAATGTGAAAATTCTGATAATTCTCTCCTCTCTTTCTATTTACCTAAATTTCGAAATAATAGCATTTGGTTAAATTGAGTATATAAAATACATATTTTGCAATATGTTTTTATCTATTTTTCGTTTTACAAAACTTATAATTGTTGCTACTTCTCTCCTCTTCCTCAATTTACTTAAATTTCTAGTAGTGTATTATATCTGCTGGAATATATATGTTGCGTATTATGTCTACTATATCTTTTTAACAATATTCTAATTACAAAACTTAAAAATCTTTTTAATTAATTCTTATTTCTTTAATTTGTTAGATTTTGAATGAATAACAGTTTGATGAAATGAAATAAACTGTTTTAGTTGTTCTGAAAATTGAAAACAATGTGATTAATTTGGATGTAAAATTAAATAAGTTTTAGTTTAAAAAAATAAACAGTATTGAGTTGAGTCAAAGCCTCTATACATTGTTTTTAATTTGAGCAAAAAATGAATACGGTGTATCAAATAATATATTGTATTTAGTTCAGGTTCAAAAATTGATACACTGCATTATAAATTATAACACAGTTTATTGAATTTTATCAAAAGATAATAAATTGTATTGACTGTATTGAGTTCATCTTAAGAAGTTAATAAAATGTATTCAGTTTTTACAAAGTATAATACAGTTTATTGAATTTTATGAAAAGAATATACAGTGTATTGAATTTTATGAAAAAAATATAGTGTATATAGTTTTGTCAAAAGATAATACACTATATTTATCTCATATACAAAAGTCAATATAGTGTAATACGTTTTAGTAAAACTTGATACAATGCAATATTTTTATACTTTGAAATAGAATGTATTAACTTTCGTGCATAAGTTTATTAAGTTTGTACAAAAATTCAATACATTGTATTATAAACTCTAATATAGTTTATTCTATTTTGAGAAAAGAAAATATAGTATATTGAGTTTTGTTAAAAGAAAATATAATTTGTTGTATTTTATGGAAAGAAAATACAGGATATTGAGTTTTGTAAAAACAAAATACATTCTATCTATTTCATGATAAAAGATAATACATTGTATTTACTTTTTATAAAGTTTAATACAGTGTATTTAGTTTGTATCAAAAGCTAATACACTGTATTTAATTCAAGTACAAAAATTAATATACTATATTTAGTTTCCACTAAGTTTGTTATAGTGCATTGAGTTTTATCAAAAAAAAATAATACAATGTATTCAGTTTTGTAAAAAGCTAATACGCTGTATTTAGTTAATGTACGACAAAATAAATAGTATTTTTAATTTTTTATAAACTCTTATGCAGTGTATTGAATTTCCATCAAAAGATAATAGATTGTATTTATTTTCATCTAAAAAAGTTAATACACTTTTTTGAATTTTTGTAAAATAAAATACAATGTATTGAGTTTTGTGAGAATAAAATACAGTATATTGAGGTTTGTTAAAAAAATAATACATTATATTTAGTTTATGTACAAAAGTCAACACTGTGTATTACACTTTAGTAAAACCTGGTACATTTTATTAGATGTTATACAATATACTATGTTTATATGTTGAAACAAACTGCATTAACTTTCGTGCACAAGTAAAATTTATTTTTTGATTTATTTGACATTGATGTACAAATAATTATGATATAATAGTAATATGGACATGATATCAATATTAATTCAGCATGGAGAGGACTGGAATGTGAATTAAGAATATAAAAATTTTGAAGTGAAAGGCATTTTACCTCAATTGACTTGCAACTACAAATTATATCAAGACATATGAGTATAAATGTAGAATATGACATCCTTGATATAAAGTACAAATTAAAAGTTGGATATCCACCTCTAAAAGTTGATGATGACATGTTCCCTCTCTTTTACATGGAACTAAAAAAGAAAGAATCAGATTTCACAACTTATCCTCTGTGCATCACAATTTTACAAAATACTATCCTAAGTAATACATCAAATAAATACTTTTAATTTTTGAATTGAATTCTTAAATTCATTTATTCAATATCTAAATATAATATACTTATATAATGTCATAATTTAAGACAATGTGTTTGTATTTGTTTTGGTTTAATACGTTGTATTAATTATTAAGTTACAACTTAATAAAGTTTATTCAGCTTGCTTACAATTAAAAAAAATGTATTGTGTTTTATCACAAGTAAAAATAATTAGCAAAATTTATTTTTAATAAATGGATTAATTGTATTAAACTTGTTGGTATATGTTTTATATTATACCTTTGTTATAACTTGGTTCAATGTATTATGTTTGTTACAGTGTATTAATTTTTGTACATAAACTAAATACGGTGTATTAGGCATTGATAAAACTCAATACACTATATTGGAGTTTATAAAAAATTGAAAACACTAGTTTAATTTTTTGTAGACAAACTAATTACAACACATTGGCTTTTACAAAATTCAATACAGTGTATTATTTTTTTATAATACTCAATACACTGTGTTAAACTTTATGAAAACTAAATACGTTGTATTAGCTTTTGTACCTAAACTAAATACATTGTAGTAGCTTTTGATACAAACTAAATACACCGATTAAATTTTATAAAAACTAAATATAGTGTATTGAATTTTGTACGTGAATAAATACACTGTGTTTAGTTTTAGTAAAACTCAATATACTGTATTTTTTTATAAAATTAAATAAACTATAATGCACTATATAAAATCAAAATACAGTGCATTACCTTTTTTAAATTAACTAAATACATTGTATTATCTTTTGATATAACTCAATACACTTTATTAAATGAATACAATATGTTAACTTTTGAATATGAACTAAATACATTGTATTAGATTTCAACCAATATTTAAAACATTAAATATAGTGTATTATCTTTCTTATTTTTTTAATTGAAGTTTTTTATTTTTACATTAGATGATTTCTCAAACACAATACCAAATGAAGTTGCAGTAGTTGAAAGTGGGCAAGCAGTATCCAGTGCCTTAATTTTTGAAGATTTATAATTTAATGATACTAACACAAATTTGATGGAATATGTGAGCAATTTGAGTAAAAATATAGTTCATAAATTAATTAGTAACAACAAAAATATTAAAGGATAAGATGAAGACCCCTATTTTGGAATCATCAGTAATGATATGAAGATGAAATTGAAGTGGGATAGATTTACAAAGATAAAGACTCTTAAGAAATTGATTAGTTTTTTTTACAATAAAGCATCATTTCCAATTTAAGGTGCAGAAATCGTATTCTAAAAGATACTTTATTTGTTGTGTAGATGACAATTGCTGTTGAAAGTTAAAAGCATCAAAGAAAGGGGACACACAAATGTTAAAAATCATATTATTCATATCTGATCACACCTGCGATGTTAAAGTTAGACTAAGTAACAAGGGGTAGGCCTAATCAACTTTGATTGGTGATATTGTTAAGAATAAATATATGAATGTGAAGACTATATATACTCCAACAAAAATCATACGTGATGCCAAATGATTATGGAATCAATATAAATTACTTAAAGGCTTGGAGATCCAAGGAAAAGCTTTGAAGAACATAAAAGGTAAGCCATCTGATTCCTATTCACTTTTTCCTAAAATACTTATACATGCTAAAAACAAAAAAACAATGGATCTATTGCAAATTTGGTAACCCAAGAAGACAAGTCATTCCACTATGCTTGCATAGCTCTAGGAGCATCTATTAAAGTCTAGCCATTAGTAGTTGTTAATGGTACCTTTTTAAAGTCGATATATGGGGGAAATTATCACAACATCAACACAAAATGTAGCTGGTAAAATATTTTTGTTAGCATACTCTGTAGTTAATTCAGAAAATGATGTATCTTGGGAATGGTTTTTTTGTAAAATTCAGACATACTTATGAATTAAGATCCAAAATGTGCATCATATCAGATAGACATGAGAGTATAAATAATACTGTGAAGAAGGTATATCCAAAAGTTAGTCATTGCATATGCATTTACAATCTGTTGAACAACGTTAAAACAAGATTCAAGAAAAATACAAAAAAAAATTAAGGAACTGTTATTTGCAGTAGCTACATCATATACAAAAAATGATCTTCAACATAACATGAAAGAGTTGGACAAGGTTGATGCGTGTACTAGGCTATACCTATAAGATATTGGGTATGAAAAATGATTAAGATTATACTGTATAAGTAACCGATTTTCAACCATGACATCAAATATTGCTGAGTTTATGAATGTAGCAATGAAATCAACAAGAGATTTACCAATCATACCATTACTTGAGTACATACGTGCTTTAATCCAGTAATCAAGTTGTATTAATGGAGACCTAATATCATCAACTGTCACAACCCTACTCAAAGACCACCAAGACGATCTACACAAAAATTATATTTTTTCACTAAAAATGAAGGTATGATATTTAAACTTAAATTTATAAACTTTTTTATTCTGTATTACATTTTATTTAACTTGTACATGAAAGTTAATACATTCTATTTTACATATAAAACTACTTTATTGTATAATATCTAATGCAAAGTATCAAATTTTTCTAAAATGTATTACACTATATTGACTTTTGTACATTAGATAAATACAGGGTATTATCTTTTAACAAAACTAAATACATTGTATTTTCTTTTTATAAAACTCAATATACCATATTTTTTTTTCATAAAACTCAATAAACTATATTATACTTTATAAAAATTGAATGCATTTTATTAAATTTTTAAGATGAAATAAATACAGTGTATTAGCTTTTGATAAAAATTCAATACACTACATTATAGTTTATAAATACAATATAATTTTTGTTTGAAAATACAATACAATGCATTAACTTTGTTAATTGAACTAAATACATTGTATAAGCTTTTGATACAAACTAAAGATATTGTATTAAACTTTATAAATAGTAAATACATCGTATTATGTTTCGTACAAGAAATAAATATAGTTTAATATCTTTTGCAAAACTCAATACACTGTATATTCTTTTTACAAAACTCAATACAATGTGTTATCTTTTAATAAAAATCAATACACTCTATTAAAATTTATAAAAATAAAATACAATGTATTCATTTTTGAAACTGAACTAAATACAATGTATTAGCTTCAACACAAACTAAATACACCGTATTAAATTTTTTTAAAAAAATTAAAATACAATGTATTAACTTTTGTACATATATAAATATAGTGTATTTTGCTTTTAACAAACTCAATATACTGTATTTTTTTTACAAAACACAATAAACTATTTTTTCTTTTGACAAAACTCAATACACTGTATTTTTTCATAAAATACAACAAATTATATTTTCTTTTAACAAAACTCAATACATTGTATTTTCTTTTTATAAAATTAAATAAATTGTATTAGAGTTTATAATATGTTGTATTGACTTTTGTACAAACTGAATAAAATTGTGCACGAAGGTTAATGTATTCTATTTCAAAAGTATAAAAATATGGCATTGTATAATATGTAATGCAATGTGTTAAGTTTTACTAAAATATATTAAATACATTGTATTTACTTTTGTACATGAGATAAATGCAGTATTTTATCATTTGACAAAACTAAATACATTGTATTTTAATTTCATAAAATTCAATAAGCTGTATTTTTTTTTCATAAAACTAATTAAACTGTATTACGCTTTATAAAACCCGAATACATTTTATTAACTTTTAAAGATGAACTAAATATTGTGTATTGTCCTTTGTAGATGAAATAAATAAAGTGTATTATGTTTTGCAAAACTCAATTCACTGTATTTTCTTTTTAAAAAATTCAATACACTTTATTAAACTTTATAAAAATAAAATACAATGTATTAATTTTTGAACCTAAACTAAATATAATGTATTAGCTTCGATACAAACAAAATACACTGTATTAAATTTTATAAAAATTAAAATAAAGTATATTTACTTTTGTACATAAATAAATACAATGTATTTTCTATTCAAAAAACTCAATACACTGTATTTTCTTTTTATAAAATACAATAAAATATTTTTTCTTTTAACAAAACTCAATATATTTTATTTTTTTTACAAAATTAAATAAATTGTATTATAAATTATAATACACTATATTGACTTTTGTTTATGAACTAAATAGAATATCTTAACTTTTTTACATGAACTAAATATAGTGTATTAGCTTTTGATAAGAATTTAATATATTGCATCAGAGATTATAAAAAATTGACAATACTATTATATTTTTTTACATAAAATAAATACATCGTATTAGCTTTTTACATAACTCATTATATTGTATTATTTTTTGATACAAACTGAATACATTATATACAAATGCAGGTAAAGACATCCAGTAATGTTCAATTTACTATTTATCATTTTCAAAACATATATATAGTGAATATCAAGGAAATAACATATACATATACAACAAATTTCAACTAGATGAAATGTTTTGTTCGCATGCATTAGTGGTGATAAGATATAGAAACTTAGATCCTTATGCATATTGCTCACCATACTACACCAAAAATACATTGATAGCAATATATAAAGAAATTTTTAATCCAATACTAGATCAATCTATATGGAAGATAACTACAAGTGTTCAGGCAGAAGTTGCATTAGCTCCAAACGGAAGAGTAAGATCTGGCAGACCAAAATAGAAAAGAATCAAAGCAATTTAGGAAACTAAAAAAACAATAAAATGTAATAAATGTGGAAAACATGGCCATAATAGAAAAACATGCAGAGATATTCTAAAGAAATAAAGGATCCAGAATTTCCAATATTCATTTCAATTGTATATTTAAATTTGGCTTTATTCATAATACACCATATTCATTTTTTTATCACACTAAATATAATATATTAAGTTTTATCAAAAGTTAATATACTATATTGTATTTAATAAAAAATTAATACACTATATTTAATTTTTGCTTAAATCTTAAAAATATGAATAAATAAGCAATTTAATTATATTGTATTCTCTTTGATAAAGCATAATACACTATATGGACTTTTTGCTCAAAATAAATTGTGTACTGATTTTTTATAAAACTTAAAACATTGTATTGATTTAATAAAATCTAATACACCATAATCAATTTTTGCTCAAAAGTTTAAAAAATATGAATATCTAACCAAATTAATTACAATATATTAGGTTTGATGATCTTAAAGCAATATATTCAATTTTTTTTCAAACTAAATACAATGTATTCAGTTCTACAAAAACTTAATACACTATAATTTTTTAATAAAACCTAATATACTATATTTAATTACATTGTATTCAATTTTGGCACTTTAGTATAATGAAATATAGTATTTTATTTTTTAACAAATACATTTCATTATCTTTTAAATAATTTAATGAAACAAATTATGTGTATAAACTAAATGCAGTGATACATTTTTAGTAAAATTTCAAATATAAAACAAGAAAAAAATGTATATATAAAAAAATTAATTACAAAATAGTTTAATGAACAATAATTTGAAAAAAAAAACTAATCTAATTATATTTTATCCATCATATTTTTCTTGTTTAATCCCATTCTTTTTGCCTTCTTTCCATCTTCTATTTTCATTTGATCTTTATCTGTATCACTTTTAATAGTTCCTTATTGTTTACCTATCCCATTCAAATAAATAAAAGATATAATCTATCCCTATAATTATATACATTGAAATTTAAAAGAATTGCCTTCCTTTTGATGAAATATTCGCAAAACTCTATTAAAAAACTCCATAATCAATGAAAAATAAAAAAATAAATGACAAAAAATATAAATTAGAAAATCACTATATTTTATTAAAAAAAAAATATTAACATAATATATGAAAAAAATTAAAACATACCAGTATGTTTATGTAGGAAGGTTATGAACATACACAACCTCGATCGGATGATTTCCTTTTCCATCGTTATTACATTGTATATCACTTATTCCATGATAAAATCCCAAACAATATACATTAACTGTCCGCTCAGTATTTGATTTCCTTTGTACTGAACGTAATGAATCATACATAAATAATTTTCTCTCCTTCACTGACAGTTTACCCAAAATCCAATAGAACTTAGCTACATTTATTGAAAAAAAATATATGGTCCACCACCAGCCATGGTGTATTATAGACTATAAAATACTTGGTCCTAATAATGTATTCAGCCAAGAAATGCCAAACATTTACAAATGAAATGTCCTTGTTATTTTCATTATACATTTTGTATCTCTTTTGCAAAGTTTGGTTGAAAAAGCTATCAGTTGTGGTAAATAAACACTGATGTAGATATTTCTAAGAGATTGAATAATTATAAAGATCCATTGCAGTTTCCAGAGGGACCAATCACAAGGAGAAAAGCCAAAAGGATCAGAGAGAAACTATTGGCATTTATGCAAACTTTCATGGAGGAAAAAGCTCTTTGTCGCGAGCGCGATAGTACGCGGATGGATAATATCTTTGGAGTTGTGGAGAGCCAAGCTGAAAGAGTTAATCAAGACGTGATGATGGTGCATATGATGGGAATTAAAGTAGGCCATGAAGAGAACCCTTGAGCATGTGTATTACATGTGCAATATTTTAAATTTGGGCTATTTATAAGTTGAGCTTTATTTTAAGTTAAGTAAGACTTAATTAAGTTAATAATGTTTACTTTTGGATATATTGTCTAGGCCTTACAGGCATCCCATTCATTTTTTCTTTAAGTTGATTTAAGTTTTTCTAGCTTAGGAAGGATTAAATGTTAAATTAACCTAGTCCATTATTCTAATAACTCTAGGTTAATTTCTTGCCTATAAATATTTTTGTAAAGCTGTAACTTAGTAGCGAAGAATTATTAGACTTTGATTAATTTGAATTGAATTGATTCTTTGGAATTGCTTGTCAAGGTGAGTGTTCTTACTTTGATATTATTTTAAGAATTAGGGTTATTCAAGTTATACTTGTGTTGTTCTATTCTTCATCTTATTTTTGCTTTAGGTTTTAATTTCCTTCAGAATTAAGGTTTAAAGTATTTATCTTTAAGATTGCATACTAAGTTTATGAACAACTGAATCGATAAAGGATTTTAAGATTCTTAGATCTTAGGGTTTCGCAACATTTGGTATCAGAGCCTAAGGTTATTGTTCGAAAATTATCAGTTTAATTTTTTGTTATATTCATAGTTAAATTGGATATTATCTAATAAAAAAATACATGTACTGTTCATCTATATTGTTTATTATTACTATTTATATACTGTTAACAAAAAAATCGTTTATATTCGTATAGTCAAAAATTTTGTATTTATTGACATTTAGTTGAAAGAAAATCGAAAATATTTGCAATCCAATGAAAAGCTTTTGGGTTTCTTTAAAGTAAAATTAGGTAGAACTAGCGTGGGCTGGGATAGGGAATTTAGGACTCTAGTTTGGTTTTCTTCCTTACGAAGAGGACACTTAGTTCCAGATTTATCTTTCTTGCATTTTTAGTTATCTTTATTGTTTAATTGCTTATCTTTGCTTCCATAAATATTGTTTAAGTGATAAATTTGCTTCACATTGCTAGCTCACTGGCATATAAAAGTCGATTATACACATTGTTTTCATCTTATGTGTAACATTCTGAAAGGTTTTTCTCAAAATTTTTGTGACTCTTCATGTCTATTGTCTTGCGACAACCATCGTGCTCGTGATAAAGTTAACTTTGCCTCTAAATTTTTTTTTTGTGAAAACTTTATTTTCTGTGTTTCATTGAATTTCCTTATTTTTTTACTTAAATTTTTCTTGAAGTACTTCTTAATTCTGAAGAACAACTCTATAGTAGGAATAAGAGTGAAAAAAGCAAGAGTGTGAGGATACCAAAGAGGGTAAAAGTCAACATTGAGTGAAACACGAGAAAAGAGTGACATTACTTGAGTGTAAACATGTGAGGGAGTGTTTGTGAGGTATTACCTAATACTTTTTGCATAATTTTACAATGACTGAAGAGACTAACAAGAAGGGAATAACTCTTGAAAAGGTACCATATTCGGTATAAGCAATGCATGAAACATTTGAAAGATTTATAGGTAGTGTGAAGGATAGGTTAGAATGATTGGAAGTAAGCATAACAACTAATTCCAGAAGGATGTCCAGGAAGGGTCGATATATTAATGACAATGTAGATATTGAGTTTGATGATTTGAAAGAAGAAGAAGAAATTCATTCAGTAAGGAGACGAGGAAGAAGGAAAGATAGAAGAGATAGCAACTTGAATGCCATCAAGATGAATATTTCACCCTTTAGAGATAAGAATAATGCTGAGAAATATCTCAAATGGAAAAGAAAAGTAGAGATGATATTTAAGTACCATAATCATTTCGAAGATAAAAAGGTTAGATTGGCTGTTATTGAGTTCTCCGATTATGCATTAATTTGGTGGTCTGAGTTGAATAAAAATAGGAGAAGGAATGGAGAATTGCCAGTTACCTGTTGGGAAGAGATGAAGAGGATAATGAAAAAGAGGTTCGTGCCTAGTTATTATTATAGAAAAACACACCAACGATTATAAAGGCTCACTCAAGGGACTAGATCTGTAGAGGAGTACCATAAGGAGATGGAGATGTTGATGATCAGAGCCAACCTAGAAGAGGAAGAAGAGTTAGTAATGGTTTGATTTTGGAGTTGATTAAATAGAGAAATAGCCAATTTAGTGGAATTACAACACTTCATTGACATAAAAGAGCTGGTGAATATGGCTATGAAGGTGAAGAGATAATTAAAGTACAAAAGAAATACCAGGAATAACACTTTTAGTTCCACACCCCAATGGAATTTAAGATGGAACAACAAAGATAGCAAAGCTACTCAAAAGTCTGATGATGCAAAAGAGAAAGTCAAAGACAACAAAAGTGGCACACTTGAAACAAAAAGTATTTCTAATGTAACCCCTTCTAATACTAAGTATAGAGATATTAAGTATTTTAGATGCCTAGGAGTGGGCATATTGCATCTCAATGTCCTGGTAAGAGGGCTATGATAGTTATGAAGAATGGAGAGATTAATTCTGATCATAAGAGTGATTCTGATTCTATGCCTCGTTTAGAAACTGTGTCTGATGATGATATTGAATTTGATAAACATGGTGAATTATTAGTAGTTAGGCATGCTTTAAATTTACAATTTAAGAAAGAATTTGAAGATTATCAAAGGGAGAATATTTTTAATACTAGATATAAGGTGCATAATAAGGTGTGTAGTTTGATTATTAATGGGGGTAGTTATACTAATATTGCTAATACTACACTAGTTAAAAAATTAGGCTTAAAATGGATGAAACATCCTAGACCTTATAAGTTACAATGGTTGAATGATCATGAAAAAGTGAGGGTCACAAAATCGGTCATTATTAATTTTTCAATTGGAAAATATTATGATGAGATGATTTTTGATGTGATGTTAATGCATGCTGGACATATTTTACTTGGGAAACCTTGGCAATTCGATAGAAAAATCATTTATAATGGGTATAAGAATAGGTATTAATTTAAGATGAATGGATAAAATATCACTTTAGCTTTTTTAACACCCAAGAAAGTGTATGAGGAGCAGTTAAAGCTTCAAAGGTCACTTGAAGGGGAAAAGGGTAGTGAGGTTGAAAATACAAAAGAAAGAGAGAGAAAAGAGGCTAAGAGAGAAAAAAAACATGGCCCATTGATAAGTGACTGTACAAAAAAAAGAAAGAGAGATGTATAGGAGAGAAAAGTATGAAAGGAGTGGGTTCTATCGTAGGTGCAACATTTATCGCGAGAGTGATAAAGAGCGCAGAGAGAAAAAATGTATTTTATGCAAAATGTACCTTTTGCTATGACAATTTGAAACTTATAGGATTTGTAGTATCAAACAAGGGTATAGAAATGGATGAAGAGAAGGTTAAAGTCATTTGAGATTGGCCTACACCTAAAACAGTTAGTGAGGTTAGGAGTTTTCATGAACTTGCTAGTTTTTATAAGAGGTTTGTGAAAGCTTTAAGTACTATAGTTGCTCTATTGAATGAAATAGTTAAAAAATATGTACCTTTTGAATGGAATTAGAGTAAAAAAAATGCCTTTAAGATGCTTAAGGAAAAGCTATACACTGCTCCTATTTTAAGTTTGCCTAATTTTGATAAAGCTTTTGAAATTGATTGTGATGCTTTCGAGCTAGGTATTGGTGCTGTTTTGATGTAGGATAGGAAACTGATCGTATACTTCAGTGAAAAGCTTAGTGGAGCTGAATTAAAGTATTCCACCTATGATAAAAAAAAATTCTATGCTTTGGTGAAAGCTTTGGAGGTTTGGCAACATTACCTCTTGCAAAGAAAATTTGTGATCTACACCGATCATGAGTCACTGAAATATTTGAAGTCTCAAAGTAAGTTGAACAAAAGACATTCAAAGTGGATGGAATTCGTAGACACATTTTCATATGTAAACCATTACAAGAAAGATAAAGAAAATGTAGTAACGGATGCACTTTCGAGAAGGTATCCCTTAATCTTTATTTTAAGTTCTAAATTATTAAGATTCGAGTATATTAAGGATTTATACACTACTGATTTCAATTTTGGTAATATGTTTGATACATGCAAGCGTGTTGTATTTTAGAAATTTTATAGGCATGATGAATACTTGTTTCGAGAAGAAAAATTATGTGTGCCTATATGTTTTTTGAGAGAATTGCTAGTGCGTGAAGCATATAGTAAAAGTTTGATAGGACACTTTGGTGTGTTCAAAACTTTAGATGTGTTAAATGAACATTTTTACTGGCCTCATATGCATAGAGATGTTCAAAGAATTTATGACAAATGTATTGCATGTAGGAAAGCCAAGTCTAAAGTTAAACCACATGGTTTATATACTCCTTTGCCTATTCCGAATGAACCTTAGATAGACATACCTATGGATTTTATGTTAGATTTACCTAGAATAGAAAGGGGTAAAGGCAGTATTTTTATTGTAGTTGATAGGTTTAGTAAGATGGCACATTTTTTCCTTGCCATAAAATCGATGATGCTACGAATATTGTTGATTTGTTCTTTAGGAAAGTTGTACATTTGCATGGTATACCTAAAATAATTATGCCGGATAGAGATGTAAAGTTCTTGAGTTACTTTTGGAAAGCTTTATAGGAAAAGTTGGGAACTAAATTATTATTTTTAACTACTTGCCATCCTCAACTGGATGGACAAACTGAAGTAGTTGATTGAACTTTAGAAACTTTATTGCGTGCTGTTATTGGTAAGAACTTGAAAACATGGAAAAAATGTTTACCATTGATTGAATTTGCATATAATCAAACTGTTCATTCTTCAATAGGTTTTTCACCATTTAAGGTAGTTTATGGTTTTAATCCTTTAACTCCTTTGGATTTAATGCCTTTACCTTTGTATGAGATATCTAATTTAGATGGATAGAAAAAAGCTAAAATTGTTAGATCTACTAATGAGAAGACTCATACTTATATAGAGAAAAGGAACAAAGCATATGCTGATCAAGCCAATAAAGCATGTAGGAAAATTTTATTTAAACTAGGTGGTTGGTTCTAGGTATATTTGAGAAAATAAAGGCTTCCAACTCAAAGGAAGTCTAAGCTTGATGCGAGAAGAGATGGACCTTTTCAAATGTTGGAAAAGATCAATGACAATACTTACAAGATTGATATACCAAGTGAGTATCAAGTTTTTGCTACTTTAATGTTTTTGATTTATCTCCGTTTGATATGGATACAGATTCAAGGATGAATCTTTTTGAGGAAAGAGGGAATGATGTAGATATTCCTAAAAGATTAGATAATTATAAGGATCCTTTGAGGTTTCCAGAGGAACCAATCATAAGAAGCAAAGCCAAAAGGATCAGAAAGAAATTGTTAGCATTTATGAAAGCTTTTATGGAGAAAAAAGCTCTCTGTCGTGAGCGCGATAGCCTTCGCAAGCACGATAGTACGTGGATGGACAATGTCAACTTTGGAGTTGTAGAGAGCCAGCTTGAAAGAGTTAATCAAGGCTTGATGATAGTGCATATGATGGAAATTAAAATGGACCATGAAGAGAAGCCTTGATCATGTGTATTGCATGTGCAATATTTTAAATTTGGGCTATTTATAAGTTGGGCTTTGTTTTATGTTAAGTAAGACTTAATTAAGTTAATAATGTTTAGTTTTCGGTTTATTATTTGGGCCTTATAAACAGCCCATTCATTTGGTCTTTAAGTTGATTTCAGTTTTCCTAGCTGAGGAAGGATTAAAGGTTAAATTAACCTAATCCATTATTCTAATGATTTTAGGTCAATTCCTTGCCTATAAATACTTTTATAAAGCTGTAAATTAAAAGTGAAGAATTATTAGACTTTAATTAATTTGAATTGAATTGATTCTTCGGAATTGCTTGTCAAGGTGAGTGTTCTTACTTTGATGTTGTTTTCAGAATTATGATTATTCAAGTTCTACTTGTATAGTCTATTCTTCATCTTATTTCTGCTTTATGTTTTAATTTCCTTCAAAATTAAGGTTTAAAGTATTTATCTTTCGAATTACATACTAAGTTTATGAATAATTGAATCGTATAAGGGTTTTAGGATTCTTAGATCCTAGGGTTCCGTGTCAAACACTGTACATTGTCATCATGCTTCGCCCTCTTCCTCATATAGTAAAAAATCACATCTAAGTGTTGAAAATAAAAAAGACAAAATATATTTAATATATAAATTCACAAAACAAAAAACATAAAAAATGTAGTTAATGTACAAATATACATATATTTAAATTCTTATATTTAAATTGCTTATTTATTCATATTTTTTATATTTAAGCAAATGTTGAATAAAATGTATTTGTTTTATTAAACTCAATACAACATATTTAGTTTGGGTAAAACTCAATACACTAAATTTAGTTTGAGCAAAAAATTAGATATAATATATTAAGTTTTCATAAAAGGGAATACAATGTAATTAAATTGATTATATATTCATATTTTTAAGCTTTAAGTAAAAGTACAAATTGAAAAAAAATGTATTATATTTTATTAAATGTTATACAGTGTATTAAGTTTTGAAAAAACTCAACACACTATATTTAGTTCGAGAAAAAACTTAATGTTGTAACAACCTATACCCGTTCAAAGAGAAGAACCGGATACCAAATGTAATAATCGGGTTTAGGCAATTTTTTGCGAATAAAATAATCATTTAATAAAAGCACTATTCATTTTATAAAAATTTTGGCAGAATATCCCCTAAAATTTAAGTTACTCCCTGAAAACAAATTTATCCCAAAACACTTTTATTTATTCTCATCCTACCATCCTTTCTTCATTCAAACTCCAACATATAATTAATGCCCTTCATCCAATAAATTATAACCAACAAAATTTAAACCATTTAGATTTCTTAATTTATAATATTATGCCTCTAAATACAACACCAAGTTACCCAAAACTATTTACATCATATTACATGTTCATAGGTTAATTACATACCCAAAAAGTACCAGAAAAATCATAAAAGGACCTATAAAGGCAATTTAAACAAATATATAAATATGGTTATTATTTATTAATTAAATCAAATGTCAAACTAAAATTACAATTTGTATTTGCCCCAAGTAAATCCAGCAAAATCACACCGAGCTGAATAAACGGGATGTAATCGGGGGATTCAGTTCTCGAAAACATCCAATCCCCTTTAACAATTTTTCTTATTCCATATACGCAATTTTTCTATTAATTATATACATTTCTATACACACACACACACACACACACACACACATATATATATATATACAGTTGTGGATTCAGCTCTCAGAGTCATCCAATCCACAACTCAATTAAATTACATACACCAGATTCAGCTCTCGGAGCCATCTAATCCGATGTTACATATCAAGGCGCCGCATTACAATTTCTCTAATTAGCATGCCAATCTATCCAATTTCTCCAATTCTTATCTGGTTTACTAAGGGCAAATGAAAAATTTTCATAACAAATATACTTTACTTATTTAATTTAGATAATTAAATCTTCAAATTTATCCTTCTTTGCTTTTCAAGATATCTTCAATTATCAACTTAATATGAATCACCAACTAGGATTCAAGTAGAGCTTTTTCAATTACACTGGCTAACTAAAGTCACATTCAATTTATATTAATCGTAAAACATAATTATTAGTCTTTGAGTTTACAACTAATTCATATGTGTACATATATGTATATATATATACATAGCACTTGTCAAGTTATAAATTTAATATTTACAACCTTATCTATAATTATTCAACTATGATTTAAATGTTTTATGTACAATAAACATATTAACTACAATTTTGTATATAATGCATGTTTATTAATTTTTGCTTTGAAAATCACAAGTATAACATAATTCCATTTGATTTTATACTCAATTTATCCCATTTTGAATCTAATAAAATTGGCAATAATTAAATCCACCAAAAGCTTAGATTCTCTAACATACATAATGCATAATTACAAAGGAAAAATAAATTTGCTTGAACACTTACTTGCTAGTTGATTTCTTCTTAAAATTTCAGCTTTTAAAACACCAATTCTCCATCAATTTCCTTCTTTTTCTCTATTTTCTCCATCTAAACCATTTCCTCTCTCTACAAAAATTCACATTCCACATGAATTTTCAACAATTCATCCACCAAATCATGATTTATAAAAAATTCCAACAATTATATAACTATAAATTCACTTAATTTCCAACAATTCCATTTTTTCCCAATTAATCAAAATCTTAAATATAAAATACATCATCTCTACCTCACATTTCTCATTAAAAATTAATAATTAGGAGTAAATAAATGCTTACCCAACTAAAGAGAGAGAAAAGCAACACAAAAAGAAGATGGAGTGGAGGAAGAGCCAAACCCACTTTGCTGCCACGCAAGGAAGAGGAAGAGAAAAGAAGAAGAAAAGAAGAAGAAGGAAGAGGAGGAGAAGGAGGAGGTGACGGCAGCTGCTGGCGACAACGACGGTGGTGGCCGGACCGAGCAAAAGAAAAAGAAGAAAAAGGAAGGAGGGGGCTGTCGAGTTCTTTATGGACCAAGGGAAAGGAACACTTATTCCTTAAAAATTAAAAGAAATTAACATGGCCAAAACTACATAGTTTTGGTCAAATGTCCAATTTAGTCCCCTAAGTTAGCTCTATTAGCGAATCAACCCCAAAACGTTTTAATTCTTTTCAATTACACTCAAATTCAATTATAATTTCACCCAAAATTATTTTTATATTTATATTTTTGTTAAATTCCTATATAATTCTAGTTAACCCATAAATCGGGGCATTACAAATGTAGCTTATTATGTTTGTCAAAAATGAATACAATGTAATTAAACTGATTGTATTGTCACATTGTTTATCTTTATACAAAAATTGAACACAATGTATTATGTATAATTAAACTCAATACAGTATATTTAGTTTTCATAAAACTCAATACAGTATATTAAATTTTGTTAAAAACTCAATACATTATATTTAGTTTGATCAAAGACTAAAAATATATGTATATAAATATACACAAGTACATACCGAATTACTAAACTCTGTTCCAAGGTATGCCAAAGGATACCACCATGTCTTGTCTTTTACAATTTCAATACCAAAATGAAAATGATCAAACAAAAATAAATTATAACTGCATAAAAAAAAAAGAAAAACTTTAAATAGAAGTATCAAAGTTCTTATTCAAATTACTTGGTGGCCTTCTTAAGCAAAACCAGGTCAACCCACTTAGTAAATTGGATTAACTTTGCAAAATCTAGCCTTTCTTCAATACCAATGATAAATGGATGATTAACATCTTTTTTCTTTGTAGCATTATTTAACACAAACTTGTTTACAAAAGGAGATTTCATAACCCTTGATGGTTTGGTACTCCTTTTGTGATTATTCGAACTAAAATAATCAAGAAACTTCAGTGCATAGATAACTTTTCCACGTTGGGTAGCTAAATCCTATAACAATATAAAAAAAAATTCTTTGCTTCATTTAATATATAGTTACAATAAAAAAGAAAAAAATAAAATATATGTTTAATTAATTTTACTAACTTTGAGTTATTATTCCTTATTAGATTGCATCACTGCAACGTGAATAATGCAATCAACTGTCTCATCATCCAAATTTCTTATGAATGAACTCGACGTTTGTGTCTCTTCTAATTCAACCTATAAAAAAGTAAAAAAAAAATTAAAAAATCATTATAATATTATGTTTTTTCAATAATGTAATACAATGTATTCAGTTTTATAAATAAAAGAATATAGTGTATTAAGGTTATCAAAATTGAATAGAATTAATACATTATATTTAATTTTATAAAAAAGTGAATATAGTCTACTAGGGTTATCAAACTACTTAGATATTTAGATTTTTAAATTTTAAGCAAACATTGAATATAGTGTATTAGGCTTTATTAAACTAAAATACAGTGTATTAAGATTTGACAAAATTTAATGCACTGTATTTTCTTTTCACAAAACTCAATACAACATATTATCTTTTGATAAAACTCAATACATTGTATTAAATTTTGTAAAAACAAAATACAATTTATTAATTTTTGAACATGAAAAGAAAATATAATGTATTAGCTTTGATACAAACAAATTACACTATATTAAAATCTATAAAAACTAAAATGCAGTGTATTTATTTTTCTACATAAATTAATGTACTGTGTTTTATTTTTATAAAACTCAATACACTGTATTTTTTTCACAAAACTCAATAAAATGTATTTTTATTTGAAAAACTCAATATAATATTTTTTTCTTTTCATAAAACTGTATTAGAGATTATAATACACAGTATTAACTTTTGTAAAAACTCAATAAACTTATGCATGAAAGTTATTACATTTTGTTTCAAAGTATAAAAATATTGCGTTGTATAATATCAAATGCAATGTATCAAGTTTTTTATAAAATCTATTACATTGTATTGACTTTTGTAAATGAGATAAATACAGTGCATTATCTTTTGATAAAGTTAAATATATTGTATTTTCTTCTTATAAAACACAGTATATTGTATTTTCTTTTCATAAAACTCAATAAATTATATTACACTTTATCAAAACTGAAACATTTTATTAACTTTTTAAAATAAACTAAATATAGCGTACTAGCTTTTGATAAAAATTCAAAACACTGCATTAGAATTTAGAAATACGGTGTGATTTCTATTTTAAAACACAATACATTGTATTAACTTTTGTAACTAAACTAAATACAGTGTATAAGCTTTTGATACAAACAAAAGGCATTGTATTAAACTTTATAAATACTAAATATAGTGTATTATCTTTTATACATGAAATAAATACAGTGTATTATCTTTTACAAAATTCAATACATTTTATTTTCTTTACACAAATTAATACAATGTATTATCTTTTTATAAAACTTAATACAATGTATTAAAATTTATAAAAATAAAATAAAGTGTATTAATTTTTAAACCTGAACTAGATATATTGTATTAGCTTTGATATAAACTAAATATAATACAGTGAATTAAGTTTTGGCAAAACTCAATACACTGTACTTGGAAAGAAATGTATTAGCTATTGAGCATGCCATTACCACTGAAAAATATTTATTCATGTTTATACACATACATTTAAAAAATAATAAATTTATATATATATATATATATATATATATATATATATAAAATCTTTTTCAACATCTTGATATGTTTTTTTTCCTTCATTATCATCACCCTCTTTCTCAACATGCATATCCTTCTCTGTATCAGAAATATGATCTACATATTTTTCATCTTGTTCTTGTTTTGTTACTTTTTTAATTGAATAATCAATAGGCTCTGATAGTATGACAATCTTTTTTATTTCTATCATCTAAATCCTGTAACAATAAAAAAATATTGCATTTTAATTAATATACAACTATAATATATATATATATATATATATATATATATATATATATATATATATATAATTTTACTGACATTTATTTCTTGTTTCTCTCTAAGTTTCATCATTGCAGCTTAAACAATACAATCAAATATCTCATCACTCATATTCTTTACGAATGAACTAGATTTTTGCCTCTTTTCCAAGACACTCAGTAAAAAAATTAATATAATTAAAAACTCATTATAATATTCATTTTGGGCAAAAATTCAATGTACTACAATGTACTTTAGTAAACTAAATATAATGTATTAATTTCAGTCAAATACCTTTTATTATCTTTGAAAAAAAAACATACTAACTTTTGTACATGAACTAAAAAAAGTGTATTAATTTTTAATAAAACTCAATACACTATATTTTCTTTTTACAAAACTTAATATACTGTATTTTTTTATAAAACTCAATAAATTGTATTACACTTTATAAAAACTTAATACAATTTATTTACTTTTTTATATGAACCAAATACAGTTTATTACATTGTATTAAAGTGTATTACACTATATTATTTTTTTATAAAACTTAATACTCTTATTATACTTGATGAAAACTAAATACAGTGTATTAACTTTTATACTTGAAAATTAACTTTTGATACAAACTAAATACACTTTATTAGATTTTATAAAAACTAAATACAGTGTATTGGCATTTGTATGTGAAATAAATATAACTAAATACAGTATATTGGCATTTGTATGTGAAATAAATATAGTATATTTGTTTTTGATAAAACTTAATACAATATATTTTCTTTTTACAAAACTCAATACACTGTATTTTCTTTTTATACAACTAAGTCAATGTAATAAACTTTACAAAACTAAATACACTGTATTGACTTTTGCATATGAAATAAATACAATGAATTAATTTTAGTAAAATGCAATATATTATCTTTGAAAATAAAATGCATTAACTTTTCTGCATGATTTAAATGCATATTATTATGTTTTTATCATAAATTTATACAATGTATTAAGTTTGACCAAAACAAAATACACTCTATTATGTTTTAGCCAATATACATTATTAAGTTCCAAAATACAATGTATTGACTTTTATGCATGGCCTAAATACATAGTATTATGTTTTTTTTGTTATAACTTAATACAGTCTCCAGTTTTTAATATATTGAGCATGACATGACTATTGAAAAAATCATTCAATTTTATACAAATAGAATTAAAACAACAAAAAATAATACAACTTACTTCTTTTACATCTTTTTGATCTGTTTTTGTTGCTTCATTAACATTAATGCCTTTCTCAACATCCATATCCTTCTCTGCATCAAAAATAAGATTTACAAAATTTTCATTATGTTCTTCTTTTTATCCTTTTTCAAATAGAGAACTAGCAAAACCCTAATGACATTGAAAATTTATGATTTAAAATAATTTAATAATAATTACTTTAAAATTCATATGAAATGTATCAAATACCAAAAAATCACCTAAATGCTAGCACCACAATCTAGTTTTTGCGAAATTACAAAAAGTGCTTCATAAATCTTTGCCATTTCTGCCTTCATTTCATTTTTTCAAATGATATATATTTCATTTTATGATTTTAATCTCTTCTATAATTTCCAACTGCCTAGATGAAATTAATTCCATCTCTTTCTTCATATCATAAGGGGGTACATCCTTTTCGAAATCACAGCTTTCCATTAAGATAGAGGGATAAAGCTTGATGGATTATCATCGGTGGGGTTTGGAATATCAGAAGTACGGTTTGGCATATCACCTGGTGAACAAGTTAGGAGACTACTTAAACGTCTTTCACTCTCTGAATCAATATGTGCTTCCTCGTTGATAATATTGATACCAAATAATTCATTGTTATATCCGACCAAGCCCTTTAAATCGTAATGCTCGATCTCATCATATGTTGGCCGAATATTTTTTTTACTTTCAACCAAAAAAATAATAATTAAAATAAAAAACTATATATATATATATATAATAAAATCTATTATATTCAATTTTTACTTAATGCACTATATTGTATTAAAGTTTTCATAAAAATTCAAATACATTGTATTGAGTTTAATAAAACCTAATACACTATATTCAATTTTTTTCATAAAACTTAAAATTATGAATATCTAAGCAATTTAATTACATTTTATTTTCTTTAATAAAACCTAATACATTGTATGAACTTTTCACTTAAAATAAATAGAGTATTTTGAGTTTTGATAAAACTTAATACACTGTATCGAGTCTAATAAATCTAACACATCACTCAATTTTTTCTTAAAATTTAAAAATATGAATATCTAACTAATTTAATAACATTTTATTCATTTTTTACAAGCCTAAAATACTATATTCACTTTTTGCTCAAACTCAATACAATGATAGTTTTGTTAAAATTGAAAACACTATTTTGAGTATTAAAAAATCTAATACACCGTATTGACAACTATATATATACATTTTCTAAACCTAAAAAATAATGTATTGACTTTTTCTGAATCTAATGAATAAACATTTTGTACAGTATTAAAAATCACAAATAATAATTGAAAATATAATTACCTCTTGATTGAAAAGGTCACTCTTAACATATTTCCACAAAAAAAATGAGAAATAGTCCATCTTAATATCTGAAGAAGTCTGCTCCCATTTGATATGGAAAATTATGCATCAATCTGATCTCAAAACTCATAAAACCACACAAAAAGGCTAATAGGAATCCTTTTATCCTATACATCTTTGAGCACGAACCATTATGAAAAATTCCGTTTAAACTTTTTAATATCATACTGAAGACATCCTTTTCCCTATTGATAATCGTTATACGCTCCGTTATAAATAATAGCAATTTCCTCTTTACTCACCATCTTAGGCCCTATATTAGATAACAAATAGCAGTAAACCAAGTATAATATACCAATTTTCACTGCATCCTCATATGGATTAAACTTTGTTCTTAAAAAAATCATACCTATCAAATCCTTTGAAATTTTCATATATCTTAAAAAATACTTATCAATCAAACCACTATCATCACTTTATAAGTTTGACCATTTAAACTCTCCATTGCACTTTAAACCAGCAACAATAGCAAATTTAGCTATTTAAAATCTCAAAACAATACTATTTACCTTTACACATAATTCTTTATCATTAACGATGCAAATCTCCCTCATCAATAAAGAATGTACAACTTGCTTTAAACCACAACCTTTAGCATATCCAAAACATATAGCCAAAACATGATTCTCTAAAAATTTTCTTCTAATCCTCATTTAATATTGCAGAAATTAATTCAAATACATCATTCTCCATGGCAAAAGAAATCCTCCCTATACAATAGTCTTTGGGATCAACATATGCATCACTAGCCTTTTTTGGTGCTACTGGCTTCTCCATTTTTTTTAATATTTTAAAAGAACCTCTTGTCTTGTGAAATCGAGAAGATGAAGAAGATTATATAGTTAACTACAAAAATAACATATATTCCGTTTATAATTTCATTTCAAAAATTTCATCAACAAACGTAAAATAAAAAATAAATCAAATATATATAACAACAAATATAAACACACAAAAATGTAATACACAATATATATAACAATGAACAAATAAATCACAAACTTAAAATTTTTTATTCACTTTTGTCCATAATCTAATACATTGTATTAGCTTTCCTCAAAAGTCAATACATTGTATTACATTCTATAAAAACTAAATAGATAGATAAATAACACACATATATATAACAGTAAACAAATAAATCACAAACTTAAGAATTTGTATTCATTTTTGTCCATAATCTAATACATTGTATTTAGTTTTACCAAATCTAAGACAATGTATTAAGTTTCACTAAAAATCAATACAATGCATTATATGCCACTTAAACTAAATACAATACATTGTATGCATTTTTACTCAAAATAAATACAATGTATTTAGTTTTGATAAAATCTAATACACTGTATTTAGTTTAATAACACCTAATACATATACAAGGCAATATTTTTATACTTTGGAACAAAATGTGTTAACTATCATGCACAAGTTTATTCAATTTGAGTAAAAATCAATACATTGTATTAAATACAATATATTATAAACTTTAATACAGTTTATTCAATTTTTCTAAAAAAAATACAGTGTATTGAGTTTTGTTAAAAGAAAAAATAGTTTATTGTGTTTTGTGAAAAAATACAGTGTATTGAGTTTTATAAAAAAATATACACTGTATTTATTTATGTATAAAACCTAATACATAGTGTTAAACTTACTAAAACCTAAGACAATGTTTTCAGTATGTAATTTTCAAATATACAAAAAAATATATATATAAAACCAAAACCAAAAATATAATAAGTTACATAGTGTAAAACTTACTAAAACCTAATACGATGTTTTCAGTCCGTAGTTTTCAAATACACCAAAAACAAAAATATAATTAGTTTTACTAAGATCTAATATAGTGTAATGAAATTTTTCCAAATCTAATATATTGTATTGACTTTATAACAAACTTAATATTTTATCTTCATTTTTTCGAGACAAAATACACTATATTCAGTGTTTTGACAACAATTAATGCAATCTATTGAAAATCTAATAAAATGTATTGTCCAATATTGTTATATGAACAAAAAAGACCTAAAAATTGACAATATGGACAACTTACAAACAATGAAACATATATGAAAAATCTCAATATTCATCTCACTTTCGATAACCAAAAATATATATCGATTAATCACACATTGTCGAAAATAACCAAAAAAATCAACATAAACAAAAATCAACGCAACAACGATCGATAGAACATAAATAATTACCAATAAAAATTAGTATAACTATAAAAAAAACTAAAAGATTGTAAATATTAATAAAAAAATAAAGAAAAATAATCAGGTAAAAAATATGGAGCGATTTACTTACCAACGATGAATTAAAGATTAATAAATTTCTGGAAATAAATACTCGATGAATCACGATAACTCTCCAATATGTTGTTGATATCAATCAAATAACTTAAATATGATTAATGAAGTTAAACACAAGAATTTCTTAATAGAAGAAAAAAATCGGCAAATAAAGAGGAAAAATCGTTAGATATTAGAATAAAAAACAGCCTTGAAACGTTAAGAGAGAATATGATATTAAAATAAGTGGGTATTTTTTATATAAATAAATTTTTTAAATTAAAAATGGGTATATTTGAAATTGAAAATGCAAATGTGAAATGGATAAAAAAAACCCTATGGTATTTCTGAAAACAAACCAAAAAATGGGGTACTTCTCATAATTTTCTCTAAATAAAAAAAATAGATTGGATTATATATTGGATAATTTATCAGTCATGATATTGGTCCATTAATTTATTTATTAATAGAGGCCCATTAGTTTGCCTCTTGCAAATTTTGGTAAATCAAGGGGATGAGCTGAATAAATGAGAATGAGTTAATGCAGACTTAGTAAATGGATTGGTTGGATAATAAATGGACCATCTATGAATAAATAGGATCATATACCGATTTATTTGATTCTTTTATTTTTTTAATCATAATTTTTTAATTGTGGATCCTTTGCCAGTCAACCCTAATCCAATTTAAAAATTTTTGGATCATACGGATTGGTCCTAAGGATGATCACGAGGCGGGGAAACCCTGTCCCCGATGGGGACCTGACCTGAACGGGGCGGAAAATTCCCGAATTTTCCCCCTGCGGGGACGGAGATGGGGATAAAAAAATCCCCGTTGGTGATTTCGAGGCGAGGCCGGGGAATGGGATATCCGCCCCGCGGGAATTCCCGCCCCGAAAAATATATATAAAAGCCATTAATTTTCAAATTATTTACGTATATATGTCATTATATAAATAGGTAAAACCTAACATTTTCATTTTTCTTATCCTCTTCCTACATTCCTCTGCCGTTTTCTCTTCTAATAAATCCCTAAAATCAATCTCTTTTTTCCCTCCGCTAGTAGCCACCGCCTGCCGTTCTCCAGTTACAGGTGAGTCATTCATTCTTCTTCTCCGTTCTACTTTTTTTTTTCTTCGTTGAGTTTATCTTTTGTTTCTGTTGGTTCTATAATTCTTCGATTTTGGGTTTTTTTTATTGAGAAGATGAGAACTCCTAGTCACTTTTTTACGGATCATGTTTCTCTTTGGAGCAGGAGCTTTTATTCAGGTATCTCCCATCGTTTCTCTAGAAAAAATAATAATAATGAAATTAAAGATTAAAGTTTTAATCTTTTTAGTTACTTAGATTTGGGTTTTTTCTTAGCAACACCAGTTAATGGATGGTCGGTTTCATTAGATCTTAAGGTTATTCATACCAGAGAGATCTGTAACTCAAAGTGGCAGATCTCGTCAAAGAAGGAGCTGGTCGAGCTGAAAAATCGTTTTCTAGCGGAGCTTGAACAGATCCGACAGCTGAAGAGTCGAGTCAACTCATCGGAGTTGCAGATCAGATCTGATTTGGATCAGATCTGGTTTTGATATATCTGGATTTGCTTTACCAATAAAGGCGCTGGCAAGTATATAATGATGCTGTGTTTGGAAATTAGCATTAGTGTAGGAGGAAGTAATTGGGATTTTCTTGGATGAGAAAGTTTGTGTTTTTGCTCTGCTTTTGCACTTTGCTTTGCGCTGTGCTGTTTCTGGGTATTGGAATTCAATGGGAGATCAAGTGAGGGTTCGGATCTTGTGATTTGTGGCTTATGAAAACTTTGTTTCTTTTTTTTTTTTCCTTTTTTTCATTTATTGAAATTTGACTTTATTTTTTCAAAGTCAATGAAATGGATGGTCGAGATGATGCCTGATTTTTTATTGTTGACCTGTTCGGAAAATGAATTATATATTATGGGCTTCACGATTTAAATATTTAATTTTTTTTCATTTTTCCACTTAAAATTAAATAACGATACTATATTCTTTAATTGTTAATTAATTAAAATATATCTTATAATTTGAATTGTATCGAATTTTTATTTGTATTTGTATTTGAATGGTATGAAATATTTTTAATTTTAAGTTATTAATTATTAAAATTTATATTTTAATTTTATGTGATTTTTTTAAACAAATGAAATATAATTTATAAGAAATATTTAATTTGGATCGGGTTGGGGATTCATTGAGGGCAAATTGGAAAATTTATCGGGGAACGGGAATCCCCGCGGGGCGGGGTGGGGAGATTTTTCTCCCCGCGTTCCAGGCTGGGGTGGGGACGGGAAATCCCTGACAATGCTTGAGGTAGGGAGTGGGGACCCCTTCCCCGCCCCCGCCCCGTGAACATCTCTAATTGGTCCTGTTTAAATTTTTTTACATGTCGAGTCGAATTTAGATATGAATTTTACTGGTCGGATTCACAGGTTAAGCATTAATTAATTTTCTGCTTTTTATTTTCTTTTTCCAAATGTAGTGCATGCTTTGAACAATATTTGTTTTATCAATTGGAATATTTAGTGCTAAGCTATATAGCTAATACGATAAAACACTTTCTTTTGTTATTTTCACAACAAAAGTGATAATAAATTTGTAAATTGTGATATAATTTCTGAGGATTCTTTTACACGGTCACAATTTTATAGAACTTCTGTACAAAATTAAATCTCCCTCATCAGAAATATAATCTTTTATAGTTAATATTTTCAAAAAATTTCCTTTCATAAAAAGTAGTCTCAAAGAAAACATGTTTTTTTTTTTTTTAATGTTGGAATGCAAGGTTCTCAGATCCAAACTGGATATAAAATCAGAGAAAATTAGAAATTAAAAGTTCAAGGTTTAATAGAGATTAGACAAAAAAAAAATAATAAATAAATACTATTTAAACACATTTCAAATAATAATCTGCGTAATAAAATGTTCAAATACTAACATCATAATAGTGTTCATAATTAATATAATAGTCATGTTTCAATAGAAAAAATAATTTTAACATAATAATATAAATTTAAATATTTAAATATAAATGTAATTTAAATTATTATTTAAATATTAGAGTTGAATTGGCTAATATGATAAAATTAAAATATAAAACGAATCAAAGTGTAATCATTTTTACTATTTATAGACTAGAATTTAATGACTAATAAGCTTAAAAGAATAAATTTAGAGACAAATTTTATTTATTTTTGGTTCTAAAATAAATTTAGAGAGGTAAGGAAAAAGTTTTAACCGAAAAGTGTTTAATTTCTAATTTTGTATTGAATAAAATCCAATTCATTTGATAATTTATACATGCAGATTCCATTAATTATTCGTATTAATTACAAGATAGGGTATATATTTTTAACAAAGATAGATTCTCTTTGTGTGGGGACTTCATATATATGTCTCTCCCTTCTGTCTGAAGCATTTGACAGAAAAGCTCATAGAAAAGCCAGCTCTCTTGCCATTTTATTTTTTCCTCTACTTTTGCTTGGTATGATGATAATCATAGCAAATAACAATAATAATTCATCATGTCGGTGCGCAAGCATGGATGTATATAGTTGCACATTAACTATAGGAAAGAAAAAACATTGAACATTAAAAATTATATGAGTATAAGAATCCACATTTCTTTATGGACATAGTAAGCTAAGACAATGGCTATGATTTGCATCAGCTTTCACATATTAAATTGGTCATACTCAACACAATAATACAACAATTAAGTCACTCATCTAATTCACCAACCTAATATGTTCTTCAGAAAATACCCATCACCATATTAGGGAATTTTCTTTCTTGGTGGTTAGTAATAAAGGAAAATAATTAGTTTCCTTTTCATAAAATAAAAATAATAATTAATTAGTATGATAGAGCCACGATTCCATACAGCATACATTAAACGCTGATTAGATTGTACACAGGCGCATAGGTTACAGCTTGTATTATACACTTATAGTGCGATGAGGAGTTCCTATGGGTTGGCCGCCTGGCATGGCATGAAGTTTTCTCTCCTTGATGGCTGGATCTTCTAACAAGAACACTTTGTCCTTGTCCTTGACTCCTATCATGTTTAGGTATTCACTATCTTCCCTTTCTTTTCCTTTGAACAGTAGCCTTTGCTCTCTTGCCTCCAATCCGGTTACTATTGATAATACCATCTTCAATTCCCCTGAAATATTTCATCATTAAATTAACATAAGATATATAATTTCACCCTCAAATTTCAAATATTACCCACACTAATTAATTTTGGTTTTATCTATAATAAATCGAGTTTAAGCTAGAATAGTCTATAGTTCAAATTATAAACCAAGTTTAAGCTAAAAACTTATAAGTCAGACAGTAGCTCTGCAGATTATGAAAGAATTGAGAATTCTGTAAAAAAAAAAAAAGACTTACCAAAAGTGGAAGTAGCTTCAATGGAAATATCATGCCATTGAGAAAGAGTAGAGACTCTAAGAGTGATCAATTCAGCCATGCTATCTCCACATTCTCTCTTCTGAACAAGCATACCACCAGGCCTAAGCTCCCACTTGATCTCACCATTAATACTACCACAAGGTCCTTTTTCATTTCCTTTGACATTATTATTACTATTATTATGATTGCTGCCACCAAGCTTGAAGCTGCCTTTGCAAAACCTCTTAGACCTCAACTTGATCATCTTTGCTCTATGATCAATTTCAATCACCAAGAAATAGCTCAGAAGTGAAGGAGAAGAGCAAGTGTTATAGGTAAGCTTAGTTATGTTATATATATAGAAGAAGAGAGGCTGAGAATAAAAAATGTAGAAATTAAAACAATAGAGAACATATGAGATGATGACACATGGAGTAGAGTATGGGCATAAATAAAATATAGAAATAGTTTTCTTGCGCTAATTTTGTGGGAGAGGCTAAGGGCTAAGGCACATGGGAGTGGGTGCATGTTAACACGCTTGCTTGATTACCGGGCCAAACACTATCAAAATCAAGTGGTCGGTTGGTCTTTTTATAAACTACTATATGCTATTTATTTATTTATTTATTTATTTATTTCTTGATTTTTGTAATTAATGGAAATTCAATAGATCTCTCAATATTCCAAGAAATACTATGTTTTTCGTGCATATATGATCTTCCTTCTTCGCTCATTTAAACAATCAATGCAGGGTGGCAAATTAATAACAACAAATGCTTCCCACAATAGCTGATTTGTAATATTTAACACACTTTCTTTTTTATGTCTAGAGCTGAACAAATACAAAAAATTTAAACCGTAAAGTTTATAAGACTGAATATTTACGAATGGCCCAACATTACAAGATTAGTGCAATTTAATACAACATAAAGAGAATAAATTTGAATATAATTTAATCTCAAAGATTAGTTTGGAGATGAGCTACAATTGTTCAAACTATTATAAAAAGTATTATATTAATTATGTGTGACATTTAAGAGGTGTGAGAACTCAAATATGAGAATTTTCATAATATTAGAACCAAATTTATTACTGAAATGTTTTCAAAGAGACTGAAATACTATTAGCATATGTAAAATCTCCAAAAAAGAAAAAACAAATTAGTTGGTTGTTTATTAATGATTAAAAGCATAGAAATAATGTATCGAATATTCAATTGGGTATATATTTGTTTGTGGTATTAAAATATAACTATGTTATATTATTTAATTGCGATAAAAGTAAAAATGGGTAAAGTTGTTTTGAATTTCACTTATTTTACTGTCATTTTTCAACCATTTTTACTTTTATTGCAATTAAATAATAATTGAGTTACTTATATTTTAATTACACACTAATTATTTTTTATTGGAGTAATACTAAAATGAAAATTTAATGACATTTGTATAATTAACTTGAATATATATAGTAAAAATATAACTTGTGGGACTATAATCGCTGTTCAAATTGAAATCAATCTGAAATCAAATCGGTTAAAATAGAATCATAATTTATAGTTTATGATCCAAACCATAAAATAGAAACTGAATCGAAACTGCCTTAAATTTGAACCATTTAAAAATATCTCCATTCAATTTCTGTTTTGCATCCACCATTCATAAAATCGAAGTCGACAATTTCAAAACCGAAACATGTGATTTTGTAACTGAAAGTCACCCCTAATATACACAAATTCTTTCTTTTTTACCAGTGTCTATAACCAGGTTGGGAAACCTTCATTTTAGGGCTTGTTTGGATACTCCGAATTAAGGGGCAAAAAAAAAACAAAAAACAAAAGGCAAGTTTACCAATGATCCTTTTTCCTTTTCCTTTTTCTATCTTTCAATTGCCACTTTTTTTCTTTATTTATTTTCCTCCTTTCTTGATACTTTTTTTTTTTATTCTTTCTTTCTATATGCATGCCTTTGCCTATATTATTATTGGTAGGAAAGCATCATATATATATTGTTCATCTTTCTTCTTGATTGTGGTTTTTAATTTACAGCCAACAAAAATCATATATATAATAAAATCGTTGCTTTGGTAAGTATTTAGTATTATTTTTAATATTTTAATGTTTCCAATCCATATGTTGTTGAGCAAATTAAGGTAATTAGATTCCAAACATCCCCTAAGTGTTATTTTCTTGTGCCGAAATAAAAGGCTTTAGATCTCAAATATTAATGGGAATATATGTTTCATTAAACAAAAGAGAAATTACAACTTTTTGTCTTCACTTGCTAATTAACTTTGTGTTTAATTATTAATTTAATTTTTGATTTAATTAGGTTTTAGTTAGTTAGGTAGGCAATGAGACTCCTTTTGAATTTATTATTTAGGGTTGTTAGGTAGTCTATAAGGTATCAACCCATGTGGGAGACTTAGAAAATAATCGCATTCTTGTCCTCTAATTTTAATTTCAACTATAATTTATAACAAAAACCACAACTTTAATTTTTTATTTTATAATTAAAACAAAAGTAAGACCCTTTAATTAAATCAACTCACCCACAATATCATCTGCTTTTCATTACTTGTTCCCTCAGTGTGTGCTTTGAAGTCTGAAAAAAATAATGTGGTCCATGAGGAATTCAATCATCAAAAGCTTTTCTTTTTCTTTTTTTTTTAATAAAAAAACTTTCAATATAATGGAAAAAATAAATATTCTTAAAAAATTGCATAATTTGACTTAAAATGGGATGAATGCCGTAATTAAAAGTTTCGAACTCAGATTTTAGGTATGAAATACTCTCAAATATTTGTATGATCGTATGAATTTTTCGAATTAGTAGAGTTAATGAATTTTAAATAATGAATGGTTCATGACACCCCACATAGTCAGTGGTGTTATAGACAGGAGGATTTTGATGATAATGTTGCAAGGAAAGAACATAGGTTAATTGGGCCCTAATATTAATTTGATCCCACAGATATTCTTCATGTTGTGTCATTTGTCATTTAGGTGTGGGCATAAAGGCGTTTGTTTCAGCATCAAATTAAGCAATCTGTTTTATTAGATTTTGAGGCCATTGAATCATTGCTGAATCTCTATATTCTCATCATGAAATTAAAAATCTTTGGGTATTTTTCTGTCTCCTAAAATACGAATATTAATAAGTGATAGTTATGATAAGACCAAATCAAAACTTATATTAAAAATAAAATAAAATAAAAGCACACCACTTTGTCAAGTGTGTGTGTGTATATATATATAACACTTGATGGCGTAATAGGGATGTTAGATTCTTATACTTGGAATAAGAAAGTATCTTTAATGCTTCTTTTACTTCTCAAAAAACTAAGTAGACACTTAAATTTAGGTGACATAGCAAACAACAATAATAATAATAATAATTAAGGTTATGACAATAAAAGAACAACTAACATTTGAATCAATTTATCATTAAATTTTATCGTTTAATACATAAAATTTTAATTAAAATAATTTTTTCTGTAATTTCATTAAAAAAATTAACAAAATAAAATACCTTTTTTATTAAAAAATAAATTATTTTTGCATTTTTGCTTTTTATTTAATATTTAATATAATTAATATTTTATAATATATTTTAATTATTTTTAATAATTAAATGGGATCGCTTTTTTTAATTGCTACTTTTTATACAAACTAGTGCACGTTCTTTACACATTATAAATTATTTTTAATTGATATCATAATTATATATATTTTTGTTTATGGTTTTTTTTTTATAAAAATTGAATTATTTTAATATTATTAAATTAAAAACATACATGCAAATAACTTAGTATTTTTGAGAATATGGGGCACATATAAGACAATTAGATAAAGTATAAATAAAAGTATTTGATATTCCATTCCACAAAACTAATTATAGTTTTTGTTTTATTAATATTTCGTTCTACATCAACTATAAATATAATAATAAAATTTTTTACTTTAAAAATATTTATTTATTCTATTCTAGATTATAAAGTATAGTTTTTTTTTCCTGATAAAACTACTTATGTCAATATCAAAGGATATTAATAGAGAAAGAGCTTCAACTTAAAAGCACAACATTTAAACTAATTATTGAAATGTTGATAAAAAAATATCAAAATTTTACAATTGAAATAAATTATGAAATATAGAAAAGTTAAAAAAATTTTATCTTTTCCATTTATGATTTTATAATACTTTAATTAATTGATGAGTTAAAAATAGAAATTATTTATTTATGAATCGAGTGTGTGTGTGTATATATATATATATATATATATAATAGATAATTGAATATTGTTAAGAAAAATATACAAACATATGAATATTATATTTTGGACCTTCGATTGATGGGACTTAAAGAATGAAAATCTCTATCCAAAAGATAATTTTTAAAAGTGATTAACGAAAAAATAATTATTTATTTAACGACAATTTTGATAAAATTACCATACAAAGATAAAAATATAATATATTTTTGACATTTTATTGATAAAATTTGTTAGATATATATCATACGAGAAGGAAAATGAGTTATCTCTCGTAACGCAGTTACATAAAAGTCAAAATCGCTTATTTTACGTAACCGGTACAACTTAATTTCGGGATGAAAGCTTTGCTCCACAAACTAAAAACCTCACAGGTTAAGAGAGAAAGCAAGTGTGGAGTAAAACAGATAAAGTTTCGATAAAAGAGAAAATTCTGCACCCTCGTAGTAGAATTTTTGACTCTATTTACAGGGCTCCAACTAAGGAAACATTTTTCTTAATTGGAATTAATACCAATTTGACAGTCACTAATCACTTATTAAGTAAATAATTTCTCATTTAATATGTCAGTTACTTAATTCAAATTAGATAACTACTTTCATTAATACACGATAAATGGGTAGATTTTCTAATTAAGAAAAATTTCAATATGAAACTAATTGCATATAATTTATTTTCTATTTCGATATTTTTACATTTATATCGGGATTAATTTCTCATCTCGGAAGTTATAAACGTATCCCAAACTTCTTCATCTCCCACTCGCATATGACAAAACGATTTTCAATCATTCTCTCCAATCATACAAGCAGATAGGTCGTGTGATCAGCATACATCGAGAATATTAGTACTAACTTAAGAAGAATTTTTGACCTTCTTCATCAATTTTTTCCCACTCAAATGAAGAGATCTGGATAGTTCATTTTCTTGAGTTTCGTAAAAAGTAAAGTCTTAACTTATTTCGCCTAACTTCGGAAACTTATTTTTCAAAAATATGACATCTTGTGATTCAAATTCTATTGCCGAGCCATTTTCTTGCTCATCCATGAACATGTATCCTTTTGATACATTAGAATATCGTACAAAAATATTCTTTTTTACATCTTGGTCCTAATTTATCAAATTTATTTGAGGTATCATGGACATAAGCAATTCAACTCAAGAACGTAAATGACTGAGGTCGAATTACCGAACAATCTACAACTCATAAGGAATGGAAACAACATACTTGGTAGGCATACGATTTAGAACATATGTGGTTTTTAACAAACATGTTCCTAGTAGGAGATAGGCAAATTTGTTTGAGCCATCATATAACATACCATGTCTAAAAGAGTCATATTTCGTCTTTCCGCAACACTGTTTTGTTGTGAACTTCTAGAAATAGACAATTGATGTTTAATTGCTTTTTCATCACTTAAAGCTTTAAATTCTTTAGAAAGATATTCTAGACCACGATCAATTCTTAAAGCTTTAATTTTCTTATCTAATTGATTTTCAACAAGATTCATAGAAGTTTTAAAGCAACTCAATTCTTCGAACTTCTGAGATATCAAATAAGCATGACCATACAAAGTATAGTCATCTATAAAAATGATGAAATAATAGATTTTATGTCTTGCCTTAATATTCATTATAATTGCAAAGGAATTGTGGCTTGAGTTCCTTTTCTAAATGATTTTCTAACTAGTTGTCTTTACAAGCAATGCTCATATGTAGGCAATTCAAGTTCATTTAAATCACCTGATAAACCTATTTTAGCTAATCAACGCATTTGATCTTATCTGATATGGTTCAATCTAGCATGCTATAATTTTATATTATCTTCATACGTATTCGAAGAAGAAGAAACACTATAAAAAGTAAATTTTAACGATCAAAATATATCGAAATGATAAAAATTCAGTTGCAAAGAGATATAAGTAATGAAGGAAATTTAATCTTATAGTTAAAATTGAAAATTTTCTGTTATTTAATGAAGAATTTAATTCCGATCATTAAAAGAATCAAAATTCGGTCGTTATTGGCTTAAAACAAAATGGAAGGACTTCCAACCCATTTGCCTTTAAAAATAATTTTCAATTATTTTATTAAAATACAGCAAAAAATATAAAAGGTGGAGAAAAACAGAAAAACTTAAATCCATTCAATGTGAAATGCAAACCCACAAAACCTATTTTCTGTAAAATGCAAACCCAGAGGAGCCCTAATCCGTCTCCTCACCCACTCGCCGCTACCCACCAACGAAAGCCACCCCACTAACCCCAGCTTCAACTTTCTTCTTCACTTTCTGGTCATTTTTTTTTTAAATTTATTTACGCCTTTCTCTGCTTTATTGATTGGTTCCTCTGCAGTTGCTTCATCGTCTTCTACAATCATGATGTGCACTCTCTGTAACCTTTATTTTTCATCCTCCGTCGGTTCTTTCTCACTTTTCTTCTGTTTCTTCTTGTTTTACATTTCACCGAAAAGTTGGGCCAAAATCAACTTCTCATGTACCGCATAGATGACGTTGTTTTTATTTGAATGATGCAAAGATAAGTCTTGCCCCTGTTAGAGCTGCTCTCAATGAGGTGTCTGTCCTGGACCCACCTTCTCCGCCCGAGAGTAAGGAGGATAAGAGTGGGCTTCTTGCTTTTTTGAAGCTCAAATTGCTGGTTAGTCTCTTTAATTTTCTTAATTAATTTTCGTTTTCATATAATTTTTTTTGTTGGGTTTTATATGACTGTCTACTTTAGTTAGGTTCAATTTTGGATCGTTTATTGCTTGCTTTAATTTTGGTTTCAGATACTTAGTGTGTTCTATTTGAAAATTGTAATGGCTTTGATCAGAAAGTGTAATTATCAAGGTGATAAATATTTAAAAAACATATGCATGTTCAGGAATTGCTAAACTAAGATCAAGAAGTAGTTAAAAAACATGGGCTCAACTGTTATACCGATTGCAGATATTGAAAAGGGCGTTTCTGTTAAGGAGAAAAGGAAAATTCAGCTTTCTTTTGAACCCATTATTTGTTTTATCAGAGAGAAGACCAATGATAAGGAAGAGATGAGAACCTTTATTCACAGTATAAAGGTTGGAGTTGCTCTTGTTTTGGTTTCTCTTTTTTATTTTCTTGATTCTTTTTATGAGAAAGTTGGAGATGATAATGCTATTTGGGCGATCATGACAGTTGTTGTCATCTTTGAGTTCTACGTAGGTTTGTTTTGGTTTTCATTTTCATTTTCATTTTTTTAATTGATTAAGCTATGAATTATTGAATTTGATAAACA
The DNA here is from genome assembly GCA_037975025.1 of Excoecaria agallocha. Taxonomy (NCBI): domain Eukaryota; kingdom Viridiplantae; phylum Streptophyta; class Magnoliopsida; order Malpighiales; family Euphorbiaceae; genus Excoecaria; species Excoecaria agallocha. Next base: position 46,174,071 of record CM075810.1, on the reverse strand, counting down.
AAAATTTTGCAGGTGCTACACTTGGTAAGGGATTAATTGAACTTGTGTACTTGCTTGTTGAATAGTGATAACCAAAATTATTTCACGGTAGCTTCTTGATTTACATTTATAATATCTCATTCATAATTCTATAGCTATTATGATTGGATGTTAATTTTCTGTAAAATCTATATAATTCTAAGGTACCGGAAATCATAAGTGTTAGGGCCTTAAGTGTCTAACACAATTTCCACTAGTTGTCTTTAGATGAACAATGAGCCAAATGCTTCCATGAAAAGGGTGCATAGATTTCCCTATTACTGGTAGAAAGGTCTGTGCACAATGCTCAAAAGAAGGTTTTGCAGGAAGTCTGCCAATTTGTATTTTCCCATTTTTAACCTCCCTTTTTTTACCTTCCTGCCTTTTTTTCTCTTTAATCTTATTACATTAGATAAGACTGGAAAAAAAAAAAAAGAAAACAGAAAAATATTTCCAGATCTGCCTATGTGCTTACATACTAGCTGAAATTGAATGGTAGCAGTTATTATGCTTTGCGTGATAATTGCAAAAATGCTTTAAGAAAATCATTTAAAGCGTGTCTTTAAATTACAGTAAAGGATTTTCTTTCTGAAACTTAGGAAAGAGGTTTATGTTTACTGCCTTGTTTTCTTATTTAATATTTATTTATGTGTCAGTGGAAATTGGTGTTGGCCAATATATGTAGCCAACATCATGACTATTGTTAAGCTGTTATTTTTGATATGAAACGCAACAAAGGGATATTTAATGGTTACTTAAGAGCTAGATAAATTTGTTAGCATAAATAGTACTTGGTTTTTATGTTTCCTGTCTTGGCAATTAAGTTGAAGTTAATCTGTTAATTTTTCTTTTATTCCTTTTTTCCCTATTATATCCACCTGGTTGTTTGGTGTTTTGACTTATGATAAATTTGATACCATGATTGAACAAGATTTTTAGTTGGTTGTAATGTAATTGCTGTATGTTTGTATGTGTGCTGACTATCTGCATGAGGAATTTATATTTAGTTGAAACAATTAACTGTAGGACTGAATTATAAACTAATGTCTTCCATGAGAAATGTGGAGAGGAAACCAGTTAAATATTTTTGTGCAAGGAAAATGATTGTCATTTCATGTTTGATTTGTAATGGTTCTGAAAAGTTGAGTGTGTTCAATATCTTCAGTTTCTAGTCATGGAGATCAAATGCCATGTTTTTTGTTAAATTTTTCCTTGACTTTGGATTTCTAATTAAATTACTGCTACTTTTATCCATAGATAATAACATTGAACCTTTTATTCTATAGATAAAAGCTTACCCGAAGACCACAGCTGTGCTTGTTCGCAACCATGGGGTGTACATATGGGGAGATTCATGGATCAATGCCAAGACTCAGGTCTGTTTTTGCCAACCAACGGCGAGCTTATTTCCTCAAGCACTTAAATTCCAAAAATGATGCTTGATGCTTGCAAAGAATAGTACTGTAGTAGATATGCATACAAAAAGTTAGATATTGTCATTGTCGTTCCGAAGGGATATTTGGTGTTGATATAGCTAGGTTTTCTAGTACTTGATTCAGAATTTTGTTTCTCTTTTCTTTATGTTGACTAATTGAATGTTAATATCTCTAAAATTTGAAGAATGGACTAGGATTACTGAAGTGTGAGATTACAGGCTTCTATGCTTGCATCAGAGGGTGAAACTGGAGTGTGAAATTACAGGCTTCTGCACTCACAAGTAATTTTTTTTCTCTTTTTTTTTTAATTAAACTTATTTACTCGTAGATCTTATGGTATTCAAAAACTTTATTGTAGGGTTTGTCATAGGTTGCTTCTTCTAGGAAGTGCATGTGTGATAAGATTCATAATAGGTGTGACATGACTCTGGGCATGAGTTCAGCGATAATTTGCTTTGCACATATGGCATGACCTTGTTATTACGTTAACATTTTTTTCATTTGTGACATCCTTTTCTTTTGGTTGGTGTAGGTCTTAAACCTAGAGAAGATAATTTAGACAAAGGTTATAAGGAAGAAAAGGAAAATAAGTAATACTTCAATTCTCATCATTGATTTGCATTTTATTTGTTTTTGGTGCTGCTACAACATAAATTCCATTCGAAAGCTTAAGACAACTTCGATATTGGTTCTACTTCTGTTGAATATGAAAATGCCTATTTGGACATTTAGAATCTCTATGAATAGTTTGATTATTCTATAATCAATATTCATATTGGTTGTGTATGATCAATTGCAGCGTACAATTTCTGGTCTGAATGGAGGTCTTGCTGCCAGTGAAGTGATCTACAAAGGGCCGATGCTGCTGCCAAGGAGCTTGAAGCTGTGAGAGGGCTAATAGATCTCTCAATTCTCAAATGATATTTTAGTTTTTCTAATTTTTTGTTCATTTGTTTTGTTTGATAGCAATTAGAACGTGGATGTGATTCAAAGGGCAGAACGACATTTTGTTCCTTGGCCAATTGCCCTATATCTAGGTTTTTTGTTACTCTTTAATTGTTTTATTTTTTGGCACTCTGTAAAATTAAAAAAAAAAAAATTGCTTCTATGTTTCTCAATGGAATGCCGTGAGATTGTGTTTTTATTGAGTTTCTTGTACTATCTCATATCCTTTTGCAGCCTAATGCTGAAACCAAAGATAATATAACTCCACTGTTGTAAGCTATTGTTGCTGGTTCATTAGCTTGTGTAGAATCACTAATTTAGGTATCTCCTTCGGTTGCCGACTCCAATCATAGTAAATTGTTTGAAAATCCTGCCTGAGTGGTTCTGTTTCACCCTTCAAATCTTCTTTTTTTTTTTTGGTGAGTAACTGCATATTTGTTCTTATGGATTGATGCTTTACTCTCTTCTATGTAGAAAAAATATAAAGTTGATTGGGCAGTTGTTGCCTCACCCCAGGCTTTGATTTTGTATTTGTAGTTGCCTGTGGCTATTTTACCTATTTTTTCAATCTCTCAATCTTTTAGATGTTCGTTGCAGGAATCAATGAGGAGAGCAAAGAAACAACATCCAAGTTTGGCTCCGCAGAACCTGAAAAGGATATCCCTCAGATGGCATTTTTAATCCATGATTGAATTCTTTTATCATTTTTGAAATGCATAGTATTGTTGCACTTTAATAAAGCTTCTTTTAACGTCAATCTTTGCTCTAATTGCTCTTATTATCTCCCTATTATTTTAACACTGTAGAGATAAGTTTGCACATAACTGTAACTATTATTAACAATTATTGTTCTAATTCGAAACTTAAAGTTACAGGTTAAAACTCCGACACAAAATTATATAATAAATTGCTTTGGTAATTTATGTGTCTGCTGGTAATATAATATAAATGTAGATTAGCATGTATTCTTATGTATTAACTAGTTGTTATCTCTTGTTTTGCTCTTTCCATCTGTTACATGTCTAACTGATTCAGGAGAGCATCCCAGGCTAGGCAACCACAGGTCGAGTCTGAACTTCGTGGAAAGTATATATATATATATATATATATATATATATATATATATATATATATATATATATATATATATATATATATATATATATATATATATATATATATATATATATATATATATGTCTCACATTTTGATACCTTATCAACTAGGTTTTACTGGATGGATTCCTAATAATATTTTTATTACTTTTAAAATTTAATATTAGCGACCTGAAATTTCTTTGTTGAAAGTGAAAACAATCAACGAATGAAAAATTCGATAGCGAAAAGGGATTTTTAACAATGGGAATTTCACTCATTAAAAGTGAACACAATGAGTGAAAGAAAAATTTGATTGCTAAAAAAAATATTTAATGATCAAAATTTTTCTCGTTGAAAGTGAACACAATTAGCGAAGAGAAAATTCAATCATTAAAAATCATCGTTTAATGGTCGAAATTTTTTCGATTGTTAAAGGCATTAACTACCCGATTCAAAATTCGATTGTCTATACTTTAATGTCAGGGCTTTTACCGACTGGTTGACGACCGGATTTTTCGATCGTTATAGATCTTTAATGATTGAATTTTTATTTTTAATGATCGAATTTTTCTTCGTTAAAGAGTATTTTTCTTGCAATGAAATGAAAGAAAAACTAACTTTATTTGAATAATCAAGATCAATATTCATAATTATAAAGTTGTTTAAAACAAAACCACAATCATAAAAAATATCATCCAAAAATAAGTAAACTTTATCATTCTTAAAATGCACAACAAATCCAAGTTTCATCAATATTAAAACATCAATTAAGTTCCTATAAATATTAGGAGCATAAAGCACATTGTGTACGAGCAAGGTTCAACCTTCACGCAAGACTGGTCTGCATATACCAATCCCTTTGACTGCCACTTTGGCATTGTTGCCTATATAAATGCACTTTGCTCTAGTTACTCGTCGGAACTTGACAAAGACATCTTGATCCCTTGTCACATGATCTGTTACTCCTAAATCAACCATCCACAAAGGATGAAATTCAGTTAAAAATATAGAATTTGATGTACAAATTTCACTCACTCTTAAGTTAGAATAGGGTATCTATTTGGGCACAGTGTAATCTTTAGCATAGTATCCCTTCTGCTGGCAGTTGAAATCTTTCACTTTAGAAATATTCACTTTCTTTTTGTCTTTGGACCCCTTACCTTTATGCTTAACTTTCAGCTTTTTAGGCTCTTGAACCCTTTCCTTGCCTTTGCTATGGAAGCTCATCTTCTTATTCTGGTTTGATTTCTTCTTACCAGAACTGGACTATGCCATATGCACTTCAGCATAACCTTGATTGATGCTAAACAGCCCTCTTCTAGCTTCAAATATCTACATCCTTAAATGTCGTTATGCTATCCATGTGAGTCAGTTGTATTTTCATGTGCTTCCAACTTCTGGGCAAGGATCGGATGTCTGTGTGGACCTGTTGCTTGTCAGTTAACTTATGACCTACTTCACCAAGCTCACAAATCATGTTCTTCATCTCTCATAGATGTTTTCACATTGAATAATCAAGCTTTTTTTGATAAGTATCGAACTTCATCGTTAAGGATCGGAACCTAGTTAGAGATGCTCCTCCAAACTTCTCTCGTAATGCGATCCATAGATCTATTGTATTTCAGTACGTGCGAAATTACATGGTGATATCTTTCATCGCACTTAGAAGGATGATTCGAGCAATGAAATTCTTCTTCTTTCATACTGCATAATCATCTTGGTCTTGCTTATGCTGAGCAAAAGTGCCAGCCTCAAGTTTAGTCATAATTGAACGTAAGGTTTCGAGAGCTTCCTGCTCCTCAAGTACATACTGAATTTTCATGCTCCAGATATCATAATTTTCGCCATTGAGTTTCATATCTTTGTTCAAATCAATGATTATAGATTTCAAAGCCATTTACATTCTCTGATCAAAATAGAACATATATTGCACATTATTAAGAAGCATATGGCAACACATGCTATTTACTATATATCTGAAATTAGAATCTAATAAAGTTATCTACTAGGCTCAAAATAAAAAAAAAATATTACAAACAATATCCAATTACCCTTTAAGTCCTAATATCTAACCTTATAGATTAAAATTTCATGTATAGTCAATCTGATTTATTTGAAGTTAAGTTCTTAAACTTAATTGAGGATATTATGTGTTATAGATAATTAAGCCTTAACTTAATAATCAAGTAGTTATTCTATTCATAAAATATTGCTAGGCAAATAATGTTAAAATGAACACATTCATTATAAAAATTATAAGCCATAATAATATCCAAAATAAAAAATAAACTCATTTATTATAAAATCCAATAAATCCCAAAATAAGATACATATGTCTCATCTCAAAACAGATAGAAAACATAACTCCTGACATAAAAGTTCACACAAATAAGGATAGTAATATAACATTCATGTCAACAAATTAGGAACCCTGTGATTCCAAAACCATCATAGTCACGGGAAGTGACCTGATCATATGCCACAACTTAAAAGGAATGCCATGTGTGTGATCATGAAGCCATAGGCGGTACACTTTACGCCACTCCTGAGCACCATTTTAGACTGAGTATTGCTCCTTAACACTTATTGTTTAGTTACCTTATACAAAAAATAAATAATGGAATGTCTATTATGATCACTCCAACACTCAACCAATAAGTTCTAGAGCACCACATGGTAACTAAATGAGTCACGCATAACAACATAAAGTAGCCTATGATTCCTCCCCCTATCTAGGCCTCAGACCCAGATGCAGCTCTGCATCTTCTTATGCATGCTGACCATATGATGCACAATAGCATCAATATCATCAATTATGACCTTCTTGTGCAACCTCATGCTATGGACCTTATGCACTCTTGCATTGGCCTGAGCAATCCCTTGAGTAGTTCATTGAATTTTTGGCATCCTTATCATCACAATATATGTTACACATAATAGAAAAAAATAATTAGTACACTCATATATAAACAACATGATTGAAACTCATTTCAATCAAATATAAGGACAAAATTCACAGAATTAATTTTCAAACAAATTTGAAAATTAAAAAGGCAGAAAACACATTTTTTAAAAATTTTCATAAGTTTTTCAATAAAATAATTTATAAATTTTTTTAAAAAAATAAAAAAAATCAGAAAAATTATGAAAAATAAAATTGCAAAAAACTAGGACAACAATGGTGGCCGGACGAGGGCTCACAAGCCTCACGAGCGATAGGCATGCTACACGCCAGCTAAGGCACAGTGCCACATGGCGTGACCCAATTGGGACACATGTCACAACGTTAGATACAAATTGACAAGTGGTAGACACTCATTGGTCCACGTAGAAGCTATGTGACATCCAGAAGGATAGACATGTGACACGTGACATGACCATAGTCTGCCACATGATAACAACCAATGGCCCATGTGTCGCCGCGTGGCATGATTCATCAAGGTAAGCGGCAGATGGCCTCTAGGATCTACATGCCACGTGTCAGCACCACAGGCTGCCATATGGTCACCACATCATTGACACGTGGAAAAATTTGGTTGGTCCATATGGCACCCATAAGGATCCACCTTGCCACTTTAGCAGACATATGGCACTTCATTGATTAGGCCACGTGGCTCTTTCCCATTGGTCCACGTTTTTGAGTGACGTCTCACTCAGGTGCATGGAACCTGGCGCAAGCTGGAGATGCACCCTCTGGCACGCGCCCAGCACAAGTAGAGTGCATGCCATGCGCTGCCTTACCGGCTATTTCTGGGCTTTTGATTTCGACTAGTAGGAGATTTTTTGGGTTTTTAATTCCAATGGTATGGTCAAATTTTAAAAATTCCCACATGAAAATTTTCATTGCGGACTTTAAATCAAATTTTCATGTATAAATACACAAAAAATAAAAATAAGCCAAAATAAAAATATATACAGAACAACATAAAAATATATTCTTTCATACAACTTGTTAATCATGCTTGAATTTTTACAAATATATATATATATATATATATATATATATATATATATATATATATAAAATAGTCGGAATGCAAAAATTCTAACTTTGATACTAATGTTAGATATATATCATGATATATCATACGAGAAGGAAAATGAGTTACCTCTCGTAGCACAGCTATGTGGAAGTCGAAATTGCTTGTTTCACATCACCAGTACACTTTTCATCATGTATCGTAAATCTCGGGATGAAAGCTTTGCTCCACAAACTAAAAACCTCATAAATTAAGAGAGAAAATAAGTGTGAATTAAAATCGATAAAGTTTCGATAAGGGAGAAAATTTTGCACCCTCTTTGTAAAAATTTTGGCCCTATTTGTAGGGCTCCAATTAAGGAAATATTTTTCCTTAATTGAAATTAATACTAATTTGGTAGTTACCGATTATTTATTAATGAAATAATGTTTCATTTAATATATCTGTTACCTAATTCAAATTAGGTAACCGTCCTCATTAACACACACTAAATGAATAGATTTCATAATTAAAGAAAATTTCAATATGGAACTAATTGCGTATAATTTATTTCACGTTCAGATATTTTTACGTTTATATCGGAATCAATTTCTTATATCGGAAATTATGAACTAATCCCAAACTATTTCAAAATTTAAAAATGAAAATATCCGTTGAAACAATATTTATACATGTCATTTACGAAACAATAATTGTATACAATAAATTTCATTAAAAAATAATTTTGCCAATAATATAAAAGATAAAACAATATATTTTTCTAAAAAATTTTCGCACATTTACTACTTTTATAAATAGCTTATGGACATAGAAAGGCCAAATATTAAACAATTAACAATAAATCTTATTTTATTACAAAATTTTATTCATAAAACTAATAAAAAATGGTAAGAAAACACGCACGCATATGCACACGTAAAAACGTTTTATTTTTCTTTTTCTTTTTTACCTGAAATATTGTTGTAGTAAAATCTAGTCGGTTAGGTCTTTTCAAATCACGGTTATCTTTCTTTCTTTTTTTTTTTATTAAGCAAAAAAATAAATAAATAAATAAATGTCACAAAAAATTATTTAATTTTTTTTTTTTTAAGAACTTCACTTTACTTTCTACTTTTATATATAGCATGCATATATTGCTACTATCTTTAAAAGAAGTGAGGTAATGTATAGAAGTGAAAATTTTCCTTGTCATTCCTTTATGAATTTCTTAGTATGATGATATTTATAATTAAAAATGTTTAAAATTATTTTTCTAACAAATTAAAATAGAAAATAAAGAATTGTCATGAACAGTTAATAAAAATTTAATTTGAAAAATAATTTTTTTATCATAGCTAAGTCGAGACCTACTGAATTTAAATATTAACCATAAAAATCATAGTTTTTAAAATATTTAATTATTTTTATAAGATCTTAACACTTTTTTCAAAAAATTAAAAATCATAATTTAAATAAAATTTTCATCTTAAATTAAAAAAACATTTATATTGATTCTTTAATTTTAGAACTATACGTAATTTTTACCATCCATTAAAACTAAAAAGACCTTACATAATATATATATACACAAATTAAAAAGTTAAAAGAATTACTTTTTAAATAAAAATTGATATTTTCGTTAAAACCAATGGAATTATTAAGGAGTTAATGAAAATATCCTCATACATTAGAAGCCCAATTGATATGTTTTAAACTATAAATCTAATTATAAATTGCCCAATCGGTAAGGTTGGTTTATCCCTAACAACAAATGCTTAAATTTTCAACAATCATTTGATTGATGAATTTCTATATTTTAAGAAAAAAAAGTAAATAAATATTATATTCCATATTTGCCAAAACCAAGAAAAATTTTTGAAGAGAAGGAGCACATGGAGACACTGGCAGTGGCCACGCCACTTGAAGAGGAAGGAGGGCAATTGCCCCTCTATATATATATATATATATATATAGGGCAATTGCCCCTATATATATATATATATATATATTAGATAGATATTTTACCTCCCTTAAAATTTTATTTTTTACCCATATCTTTTTAATTTATTTCTCAAATTTTGATCAATGAAACATTTTATCTTTCCACTTCTATTGAAATAAATATACGAAACTCTATTTTTTTTATTTTTTAAAAGAAAATCAGATAAATTTAAAAAAAATAAAGAATACAGTAACTATTTATTTTTAATTAAATGATCGTAATTTAGTTGTGCAATTTTTTTTTTTGCTTTTACATCTCTTAAATAATTGCAATATTTCTTTATTTTTTGCATTTTAGATAACACATATGAAATTTTAGATAAAAGGCTAAACTAATTAGGTTTTATATTATCTATTTGAATTAATGAAATCCTTTACAATAAATAAATGATTAATTCAAATACATCCTAAGAGGAAAATTAATAAACAAAAAAGAAAAAAAATCAAAGCAAATACTGCCAATAAAGGAGATATGATGAATAGAGAGAGACATTAACAGTATTTGAGCATTTGATTTTAGGAGTTTTATAGACCTAAATTCTTTAATTTTTGTATTATGTCACTAAAAATTTTATTATATTAGTTTACCTTAATTGATACATTTGCAGTTACAGATAATTTAAATTGATAAAAAGAGTGCATGTATAATAGTAACAGCTAGAATATAAAGTTTTATCTTTTATTATAGAGTACTAGTAAATTAAGCAAACATATTATAAAATATCTGAATAACTTTTTTAAATGGATAAAAAGGTTCATATTTTATCATTGTATCTGAATAGATTTTTAATAATTTTGAAATTTTAATTTATAATATAATAAGTACAATAATAATTTAGATAAATTTGTTAGTTTAATAAATATTTTTTTATTTAATAATTTATTTATAGTATTTATGCTATATATTCTTTTCAAATAGAATTTATATTTTTGTCTTCTTTATTATAAATTTTAGTTTCGTCACTCAACGGATATATGAGACAAAAAGAAAAAAATATGGATTGTTTGACATCTGCCACAAAATTTGGTTATTTGGAATATTGAGCCAAATATTTTATGCTCATCAAAATAATAAATTTTAATATCCCAATTATGGAGTTGCATTTGCATGTGCTATATAGAGATCCTATCATTATCCCCTTCTTCTTACCAACAAAAAACTGATCACTCTTTCTTTGTAAGATTATAAGATTCTTATATATTGCATCCTACATTATATCATGCACAAGTGTTAATTATGAGCTAAAAGAATCTCCCAGGTTTTTTATATTAATTATTTCGCAATTTGTCCATCTCTTTTATTATTATTATTATTATTATTATTATTATTATTATTATTATTATTATTATTATTATTATTATTATTATTATTATTATTATTATTAATGATATTTTTGGGGGTGGGGTGAGTGTGAGGATTCCAACCTTAAACGACATTTAAATGCTTAGGCAGATTGGGTCACATAAAATCCCAATCTCTTCATCTATCTGCTTTTTTACTAATTAATATAATATTATTATATTATATGTAATAAGAATAATTTGATTATTTTCTTTTTTTATCAATAATTATTTCCATTTTTTACAAATGTGGTAGCAGCTAATACGACCGGGTAAAAAAACATTGAAAAATTGTCAAATTAGTGACTTAAATTAAATCCAAACCAATAAATGTGATTAACTAGCTAGTTCGATTAAATGCAGACATTAATTTTATTTTTTAAAAATTATAGTTAGTGAACTTAAAATTATACTTAATGTTTGTGGTTAATGGTTGACCGGTTCTTATATATAATGTTTTATATATATGGTCAACTTTCATATTTCAATTGAAATTGCGATTTCACCTTATATAAATATGAATATATTTTATAAATTAATTATTAACAATTGTAAATAATGATAAGTGAATAATTAGTGTTAATTGTTTTTATTATCTTGCAAAGTATTTATGTAATTTTTTTTATTGTATTGACATTAAATTTTGATAATTTATATTTTTGTTCTTACTTTTATATTTAAAACTTCTAAAATTTTTATTTTAATTTTATATATGCATGCTTTTTCAAGTATAGCGTAATTATATATGCTTAGCTTTTTTTTATAGTTAATCAACCGCAGTTAATGGTTAATCAATATTAATAAACTATACTTGAAAAAAATGCATACATATTGCTCTTTGAAACATATACAAAAAATATTTTAATATTTTAATAAAATAATTTAAATTATATAAATTATAAATTATATTTAAGACAATATATATGATAAAACAAATAGATTTGTTTCCAATAGTTTAATTAGTACCATTAGTCTTATCATATCTATTTCTTTTATGATGGATTTATAAGATGGAAATCACGTGCAATGTGATCTATATGTCTATTTTCAATTGATCCATCTTGAACCTTATAAGATCAAAACATATAAAAAAATGCGAATAAATTGAAGGAAATTTTATATGAGCGAAAAATATCCCCAAAATGACCATATAATAAAATAACTAAAAATGTATTTATAATAATAGAAAAGTAAAATTATAAACTCCCACTGAAATTAGATGTCCTCGTGTGAGGAATGTGCTCATGAAATGGTAATATTTTAGTAGCCGAACAGTGAGTTTATGCGAACATGAGCCCTTCGAGCTCTGTTTTTTAACAACTCTTTAACTCGGATTGTTGTTGAAATAGGAACCTTTGCATTTTTGAGAATAAACGTATTCCTACAGGAATTTTTATCGGTGATGCTTTGGCTACGATAAAGAATTATGAGGCTGCATTGATTTACTTTGGAAATACAAATTTGAAGCCTGCCAGAATTACGCCCATTATTGTTTGGGTGAAAGCGAATACAGATGGAGTTTTGAAAACCCAACCTCTTCTTGCTTCTCCGGGTGCTCTTACCAACCTTACTTGCTCATTGCCTTTAAGGCGTTCAGAATTTTTTCGATCCTCCTCACGCCATTCTTCCCCTGCTTAGCAAGATCGGATGGTTGTTGTGTTTGCTAGAGATTGTTCTATTTAAGTGTTAGCTCTCTTTCCGTCACCAAAAAGAATATAAAACCATCGACTTATTGTTACAAAATATCTTAAATGATTTTTTTAATTTTATTCACAATTAGCATGGGCATCGCAACAACAAAAGTTTTGCAGCCATATTCCCTAATTAAATATCTCATAACACCAATACCATGAAATAGGACTTTGTAATCAACTGAAAATGATAAACTCACTAAAATGCGAATAAAAATATCATCAACTCTATAAAAGAAACATTGGACTTCAGAAGTAATATATATATATATATATATATATATATATATATATATATATATATATATATATATATATATATATATATAATAAAGATCAATTGATATATTCAGAGTAATGATCAGTTAATTAATATAAAATTGAGACTATGATGAGAATTATTAATTAAAAACAGAAGCTCGTGCATCTTTTCTGAAGTAAATCTGTTGCTTAAATGATTTTAAATCAACTCTGATACCATGTTAATTTGCATTGAATTTTGTCTGCATATATATATATATTAACCCAAGACTATATATAAACAAAAATTCAATTATTTTCTTATTTATTGAGAACTGATACATAATTATAACTAAGCAAAACAGCTAGGATATAAATCCCCATATAACTGGCTTGCCAAAGTTGCCAGAAGTTGATTAACAAAAATAAATAAGCAGAATTAACAACTTATTAATTTTGACCAATTTTTTTATGTATCACTGAATAGGGTGATCTAATTTAAAGTCTTGCCCCACAGGAAGTGATAATCCTGAAATTTCAACGTTAAGGAACTGTCCGCTGGTATCTAAGCTAGACTTGAAAATAGGTTTAAAACCCAAGTTTGAGGAACCTCTCGTGATTCTAATTTGCTGTGCTTTCATTTTGTTAATCAGACTCTTTTCCAATCCAATGAAACTCACCTTATTAATGATCCAATTCTTCTGACTCAAAGCAAATGCTCCATTTTCCACCTGCGAATTAACAAACACACTGTTCGTCCCATTCTTCCCACCTTGAAACTTAACCAAAGTCCAGTTCCCTCCAGACTTCCCCATCTCCACTTCCTCTCCGTCGTCCAAGAACAATTTACCTTCGCTAATACTTCCATTGCTACCCACGGCAACCACGAGTTCGAATGGCGTTTGTCGAGCAGCTTGCACAGTCATGGCTTCTCCTTGCATTGCTAGAATATTACCTTCCCTTACATGAACATTTATGTGATCAGATGGTGCATCAAGTGTGATGTTCTTCCCTGATACTTGGCTCACCGAATCCGATAAATTAAAGAGGCTAAACCAGTTTCCTTTGGGGAAGTATGCTTCAACAGAGTTTGCTCCTTGAGTCAGAACTGGTGACACCATTACACCTTTCCCAACCAAAAACTGTGCTCTGATATCATAAGTGTTGGTGTCTTCAGGAAATGAGAAGAAAAGTGGCCTTGCTATGGGTGTTCCGTTTATGTGTGCCTCATACATTAATGTGTAATAGTATGGAAGCAGTCTGTATCGGAGCCCCAACACCTTCTTCCCAATGGCAGCGACCGAAGCCCACTGATAAAGCTCTTGACGAGGACTTTTTATGTCCGAATGATCTCTTGAAAAAGGGTAAAACGCTCCGAGCTGAATCCAACGGCCGCAAAGTTCTTCATTAGTACCACCGGAAAAGCCACAGATATCAGCACCAACCATTGGAATACCAAAGAGTCCAAAGTTCAAAATGGTCGAAATGGAATAGCCCATGTCCTCCCATTTTGCAGCATTATCACCAGTCCAATGAGCAGTATACCTTCCTGAACTTACAAAAGTTGATCTAGAAAGTATAAATGGCCTTTTCCCTGTCACATTGATTAAAGCTTCACGAGTTGCTTTGGCTTCTAATAAACCATACAAGTTATGTACATTATATTCTGTGACGTTGCCGAAGTGAATGGCAGTAGGTGGAATTGTCCTATCCCCGAGGTACCTCTGGTTGTTCCCGTAGTTAATCTTGTAAGGAGGATTATCAAGACTGGAGTTTTGTGATTGTGGAGATGTTATGAAATTGGAAGCCTCATTCATATCAAGCCAAAGCCCATCAACAGGAAGAATTTCTCTGAATCTTTTGATCTCATCAGCCCAATATGGAACAATATTAGGGTTAAGAAAATCAGGAAAATAAACATCTCCCGGCCAGACTTTTCCTTGATAATTAGCTCCATCACGTTTAATGAAAATATCAGCTTGCAAGCCTCTGTTGTAGGTTCCATAGGTATTGTTAATGCCGATTCCTGTGAAGAAGAAATTAAACTATATAAATAAATACTTTAGAAATAATGAACGAAAAAATAAATGTGATGTGGTTACCAGGATCAACAATAACAACGTATTTTTGGCCATTTTGGTGAAGCTTGTCAACCAAGGCTTTCATTCGATCTCGAGGGAAGTTAACAGGATCAAGAGTGAAGTCTTTGAATGCATCCATATAATCAATATCTGTCCACATAACTTCAAGAGGAATACTAGCATTTGCATACCCAGCAACAACTCCCTCCAGATCAGAAACATTCTTGTAACCGTATTTGCATTGGTGAAATCCTTCACTCAAACAATAAACCTTCTTGTTAATTTATGTACTTTTTCTCAATTTTCAATCAGAACTAAGAAAAAGAAAAAACATTGCATATGATGCCATTTTGCTCTTCGATTAAAAATTATCTATTTTGCTGAATATTGGGGCAAGAAAAGAAGAACTTACCAAAAGACCAATAAGGCATAGGTGCAGGGCGACCAATAAGCTCAGTGTATTGTTGAATAACCAAATCAGGAGAAGGTCCATCGAAAATGTACAAATCAATGATGCCACCAATTACCTTATAAGTAATCCTATCACCATCATAAAAAACATCCATTCCATTACTATTCAACAGCAATACACCATGGCTGCTCCCGGCCGCCACTTTGCCATCCGCAGAACCCGACCTCAGGTCCAAGTAAAATGGGTGAGACCCATAAAGATCAATGTCGAGAGCCGAGCTTGCTATATCAGCATTCCATAAAGTCAAGGTCTGCCCTGGACTCAATTTAAATGAACTTCTTGTGTGTTCTCCAATCCCATAGAGTGAACTCCTGTTCCCAGGAAATGATGATGAAAACTGAATATACTGATCTTTAAACACCAAGAATGTGCTTGAATTACTGGCATCCGCCGTAGCGTTGAAAAGAACGTCGCCGTTTGATTTTCGGGACACGGAGAAGCCAAAAGGGGTGGTGTTGTGAAGGGTGAAGTTAAGGTCGGAGGAAATAGACGGAGAATCACCGGAGGAATTGGACTGGCCTTGACGGGGAATGATTTCCTGCGGAATCTCCCACCTTTGAGTTTGTGAATCTGTGATTCTAATTCTGAGACGATTCTTGGTTTCGTAGCTGCATTATTACAAGAAATTAAAAACATTCTCCAATGAAACAGTATCCAATAAACATTAAAATAACTAAATTACCTAACAGAAAGGCTAAGATTTTGAACATCTTCTCCAAAAACAGAGGACTTCTGAATGAGGCTAAGATCAGCTTTCAATGAATTGCTCTGGAGATTACCAGTAACCGAGTCAACTTTGTAACCAAACCCAACTTGATCTTCTCCATATGTTAATGGAAACAAGCAAGAAACAAGAAATATAGAAGAGAACAAGAACTGAAATCTTTTAGCATAATTCATTTCTGATAAATCCGTAAAGAAATGATCATGAAACTAGTGGATTTTAAATATGAAGAGTATGCACGTAGTTTTCAAGAACCAGAAGATTTCTTTCTTGTTCTGTTTGATTTCTTGCGATTCTTTGTCCGATTATGGACCCCTTATCTATATATTAATATCTGTTACTATCTTGGATCAAAGAAAAGATTTATTACCATCTAATAACAGCTGGGCAGATAAACCGAAATTAATTACGTTCTTTTTATAATAAAAGAAAAAAGAAAAATATATCCATTATGTTGTATAAAAGTAAAATTTTGTATCATTTAGGATATTTATTACGATTATTACGGCAACGGTAATGTTTTTGTCATATAAACACTAATTTGCTTATTTTTCCGATTAATTATCTCATTTTAAGTAAAAATAATTTAGATTCAGCTTAGAATCACTACGACTGTTTTCAAACGGGAGATGGGAATTCGATTTTCGTTTTTTGATTTTTTTCTCTTTTAGATAATATTTTGTATAAAAAAAATGGGAAATAATTCAATGAGCTGTCGATTGCATAATAAGTTTGAATTTAATATTATTCATATAGCTCCAAATTTGTTGTTCATTTGTAAATAAATTTTAAATAGAATTTAATTTTAAATAAATGGATTCTTTTTTTTTTTCAGATAGAAAATTTTAAAATTACAAATGAATTTCCTTGTTGTTTATATTTTGTACGTATGAAGACTAAAAAAAATTGAAATTAATAATGTTTCGTGGCATAAACTTTATTCATAAAAAGAAACAAAAATAGAACAATAACATGATACCAAAATATAGTGGACCTAATGACATTTTCGTAATGCCTAGAGATGGTGCACACATACTTATCTCCAAAAGTTATGATGGGCGATATTGCAAGAAAAATCGTGTCTCATAAATGGAAAGATATGCACAATTGTAGAATCGAAAATGGCATAACAATTTCTGAACATATTATTATAATAAATAAAAATTTACAAGATATTATAATGAGATGATATCAAATAATAGAAGTAAACATGGTGGACGCTCTTTGCATGACATTACCAATTGTTTATTTGAAGTCTATAACAGAAATGTGGAATAGGAAGTGATAATCCGTAGAATTTTAGAAAGAGAGGTGTCATGCACATGAGGAATGGAGTGGTGCCACTTAGATTAATGTGTTGTTGGGGGATAAGAAGGGTCGGACTCAGCTAGGTGGGAATCCTACAAAAGAAAGCTTAGCCCGATCGGACAGGGCTTGAACTCTCTGGTGATTTAGTCAGTTTTAAACTTTTAGAAAGAGAAATATATATCACATATAGAGTATTAAAATTGCATTATCTTTCATCTGTGCTTTAGAAGTGAACCTAGTATTTATAAGAGTGGAAGTCCACTAGAAGGTCCATTCTCTGTGTCATAGTAGGTGGGAGGTGATATGATTTTTGATAAGCAACGATAACTTGTGTCAGGCACATTTGAAGATAAAATAAGGCCATAGGGACCAAAATATAGTGGATCTAATGACATTTTCGTAATGCCTATATTGAACCTGGAAGTTCAATTTTCTAACTTTCGAACTATACGTAATCTTTACCATGCATGAAAACTAAAAAGACCTTACATAAAAATATATATATATGTTTTATATAAATATATATAATTCTATTAAATACAAATTAAAAAGTTAAAGGAATTACTTTTTAAATAAAAATTGATATTTTCTTTAACCAATGGAATTATTAACGAGTTAATGAAAATATCCTCATACATTAGAAGTTCAATTGATATGTTTTAAACTATAAATCTAATTATAATTTGCCCAATCGGCAAGGTTGGTTTATCACTAACCACAAATGCTTGAATTTTCAACAAACATTTGATTGATGAATTTCTATATTTTAAGAAAAAAGTTAATAAATAAATAAATAAATATATATATATATATATATATATATATATATATATATATATATATATATATATATATATATATATATTAGATAGATAATTTTGCCTCCCTTAAAATTTTATTTTTACCCCTATCTCTTTAACTTATTTCTCAAGTTTTGATCAATGAAACATTTTATCTTCACACATCCATTGAAATAAATATACAAAACTCTATTTTTCTTTGAATTTTAATGAAAAATCAGATAAATTTAAAAAAAAATTGAAGAATACAACAAAGATTTATCTTTAATTAAATGTTCATAATTTAGTTTTGCAATTTCTTTTTTGTTTTTATATCTCTTAAATAGTCGAAATATTTCTTTATTTTTTGCATTATAGAGAACGCATATGAAATTTTAGACAAATGCTAACCCAATTAGGTTTTATATTATATATTTGAATTGATGAAAGTATTTAAAATAAATGATTAATTCAAACACATCCTAAGAGAAAAGCTAGCAAACAAGAAAGAAAAAAATATTCAGAGCAAATGCTACCAATAAAAGAGATATGGTAAATAGAGAGTGACATTAACAATACTTGGATATTTGATTCTAGGAGTTTTAAGGATCTAAATTCTTTAGTTTTTGTATTATACCAACTAAAAACTCTATTATATCAGTTTTACTTAATTAATGTATTTGTAGTTACAAATAATTTAAATTGATAAAAAGAGTACATGTATAATACTAACAGATAGAACATAAAGTTTTAACTTTTATTATACAGTACTAGCAAATTAAGCTAACATATTATAGAATATTTGAATAACTTTTCTTTAAATGGATAAAAAGATTCATGTTTTATCATTGTATCCAAATAACTTTTTAGTTATTTTGAAATCTTAATTTGTAATATAATAAGTGCAGTAATGATTTAGGTAAATTTGTTAGTTCAATGATTATTTAATAATTTATTTATAGCATTTATGCTATATATTCTTTTTAAGTAAGATTTATATTTTTACCTTCTTTATTATAAATTCTTATTTTGACACTCAACCAAGATCCGAGACAAAAAGAACAAAAGATGGATTGTTTGACATCTTCCACAAGATTTGGTCATTTGGAATATTAAGCCAAAGATTTTATGCTCATTAAAATAATAAATTTTAATATCCCAATTATGGAGTTGCATTTGCATGTGCTATATAGAGATCCTATCATTATCCCCTTCTTCTCAACAAAAAACTGATCACTCTTTCTTTGTAAGATTATAATTTTCTTATATATTGCATTGTACATAATATCATGCGCAAGTGTTAATTATGAGCTAAAAGTGTCTCCCATGTTTTTTGATATTAATTATTTCCCAATTTGTCCATCTCTTTATTATTATTATTATTATTATTATTATTATTATTATTATTATTATTATTATTATTATTATTATTATTATTATTATTATTATAGATGATGATGATATTTTTGGGGTGGGGTGAGTGTGAGGATTCCAACGTTAAACAACATTTAAATGCTTAGGCAGATTGGGTCACATAAAATCCCAATCTCTCCATCTTATTATATTATATTTAATAATGATAATTTGATTCTTTTTTATCAATAATTATTTCCATTTTTTACAAATGTGGTAACAGCTAATACGACCTGATAAAAAAATTGAAAAATTGTCAAATTAGTGACTAAAATTAAATCCAAACCAATGAATAAACTGTTAATTAGTGATGTAAAATTTCGTCGCTAATTATCCGACAGTATAAACGCAGTCGCTAAATAGCGACGACCATGTTCGTCGCTACTTTAGTTTTCGTCGCTACTTTAGTTTTCCGTCGCTAATTTATATTCATAATTAGTTGTCGGTATTATAATAATAATATTTAGCGACTACTTTCCGTCGCTAATTGTTGCTAATGATTATTTCATCAATAACGACAGGTGGACACTAATAACTCCCATCACTAAATGTTAGGACGAAATTAGTCTCTAAATTTGTCGCTAATTATTTGTGAAATTCTTATTTTTACATATTAGCAACAGTTTGGTGTCGGGAATCCATCGCTAAATTATACACAATTTAAATTTTTTTGCAGTATTTTTTAATTTTTATCCTATACACAATAATGATCACACACATACATACACATATATATTTATATATTTATTCCAAAAGATAAAATATTCCAAAACACATATATAAAAGTAATTGAAATCATACATAATATCATCAAACAGTCTCTCTTAAAACAATAAATACTACAAGAAAAACAAATTTTTCCGACGGAAATAATTATGAAAATAAAAACATTAGCCAAAAATTCATTTATAATACCGACCTAGCCCCCACATTTTCCTCCTCACCTGCTTGCTGCTTCACCAAATCCTTTTAACGCTGCATGATCCTCAAGAATCTCTCCATCTTCTAACTTCATTCCCAAATTCATAATAACTCAATAACAATATTTTTGGGCAGTTTCAAATAAAGACATCAAAATTAACTTGAAAACATCTTTACTTTTTTTATCTATTATACCTTTGAGTCCATGTAATGCTCACTAATTTATATAAATATAGATACATGTTAATTTCATACCGTGTTGTTATATAAATATGACAAATTTAATATCATGATCATAATAAAATAATACAATTATTATTTTATACCAATAAAATTATAATAGCTAGATTTTGGATATTTGAATAATTGATTTGTGAATTGGGAATTGAATTCTATATTTTATAGAAATTATGTTCAATGTCCATGATTCTATCACTTCATACCATCCCAGAACAGAAGATAAGATTACTTAAACCTAGTTTTGGCTATTATGTATATTCACAAGTTCACCGATAAAAATAAAAAAGTGTCAACAAAAAATAAATAAATAAAAAACTACAGTTAGAAATATATGAATCGTAGCTCTGACAAAATTGCAAGGAAATATTTTGAATTTATCCCGGTCTAAATATATTGATGGCCATGGTATTGGCATTTAATCGAAAAGACCTATTGAATCATTTAAGATGGACTTAATATAATGAAATTTAAATCAAACTAAATTAATTGAATTAGTCATTCAGTTTGGTTCTATAAAAATAAATATAATGTTTAAATCTACAAAGATGTAACATAAGCAGAGAAGGACAAGTTTATGTGATGGTAATCTTAGCATCCAATCAAACGACACTCGGATATATCCATAACCAATTCATTAAAAGAAGAAACTTTGCAAGTTATAACGAGAAGCCAAAATCCCTATCAAAAATTGAGGTTAAAGACAATGGAGTTAAAAGTGTCATCTAAAAAACGTAGAAGTTATATTTTTGTTTATGCATTTTGTTAACTACCTTGCATAACAAACACAACTTGAGCATTAATGATATTCCAAATAATCTCACAAGGAAACATAAAAAATCATCATATAGTAACATTGTAGAAGACCTTAAATTGCAAAAAATTAACCAAATCTCATTTACGGTAATATTTGTGTATTTGTATTGATAAACATCACGAGATAGCTTTGGTTATTCACTAGGCTAGTCACCGCAGTTTTTTTTTACTTTCCTAAAATTTGTGCTTCTACTACAGCCACACACACACACAATATATAGTAAAATTCAAAATCTACTGATACAAGACACAAAATGACTAATTCAAATCAATGGAATAAGAAGAGATTTAGAATTGACAAGAAGAAGAGAATAATGGTTGGTTGTTAGCTAACTGTAGACAAGTGTAAAATGATAAAGAATTCACTTTTTTATTATCTCCAATTTGTCAAACAAAGTAATTTCTTATTTTTATTGCTGAAAATCCTCATGAAATTGAATATATATTTTTAAAACTTAATACACAGTAAACAAGTATTTTCATGTGTTTGTCACAATTTATCACTTAGTTTTTGCATTAAATTTTTTTTATTTAAACTAAACATAAGCAAGAAAGCTTACCTTCTTCTGCAGGTCTGAGATGCATTCTTGATAGAGTCGGTTCTGCACATTCAATTAACCAAAAATATTTTTTTGGTTATACTTTCAACTCAAGTTACCGATGAAAACAAGGTGATGCTTTAAAGTTTAATACTCAATATTTAAATGAGACTACTTCAGCATGATGCTCATTCAGAAAAGTAAAAGATCTAGGCATTAAGATAAGCAATAAAAGAGGAACCTATAGAAAGAAGTTTCATCTTGACTTGCAAGTTCAGGTTGTAGGAAAAACACAAATTACGAAGATCAATGCAATCGCTTGGATAAACAATATTACAATTTTTTTTCACAGAGCCAGATTCTTTCAAACATATCACATGGTAGCAGTGCACACTCTTTACCTAACTGACATCTTGCAAGTCCCTATCATTCAGCTGAAGAGAGGAAAAAGAAAACAATAATTCGATCGTAGAATATACACATAGATGACTCCCACTGAAAAAGAAATAATGAATTCAGACAGACATTCACGTCCCAATATTAATTCTTTACCTTAACCTCTAATAACTAGTAAAACAACTTACAAATGATTTCTTCTGAAGTAATATATCCACCAAGTACAGCAGCCATAGAACATTTGTTCTGGGAAAGCTGCAAAACATAAGAAAGGTTCATCATTCACAAATGAGGCTTAAGTAACAAAAAATAAGGCTTCTTTCACCTAGTTGAGCTGATAGATATATATTAGACCGTAACAAATCTATTAATTTTGAAATAAATGGAGCAGAATAATACACTGTAGTTTGTCTTCTAATGCTCTCAAGTTCAGTTACAAAATGAATGAACTGGTATAGATGTTCAAATATCCCAAACTTGTAACAAAAAAATAATATAGAACGAATGCAATATGGTTAGTAAACCCAAGGCACATCTCAAATCTCAATAAGTATACACCAAATAATGGTATAAACACCTAATCTAACTGGAAGTTCTATTTTTACAACTCTTGAGGTAAAGGGACTACAGTTTATAATTGTTCTATCACAATTACATACAAGGCTTTCATTTTTTCTGCCAACTTAAGCACACATTGACATATATAGTGCACTTTCATTATTTGTACAGCAAGTGGATACAATTTACATAAACTAGTCGAGTATACAGTAGTTATACCAATCAATTCCAATTATATTGAAAAACTTAAACTTGTTTCTCCGAGAATTCTTTAGGATGATCGTTTTCTGAACCATGTTTCTCATCCCAGTCTTCCCATGCTCTAATTATTGCATTGTCATAAAGACCCTGGCACACACTTAAACTGACAAATAAATGAAAAGAAAAAATTATTAGAGATGACTGACTATATGTGTGTGCGTGCGAGAATGTGTCAATATATTTAATGAGAATTAAACTACGCTTACAAAGAACGAACTTGTAAGAGAGACATCAATTGAGTTTAATACCTTTTGCATTTCACCATTTACTTTGAAGTCTCCGTCATTTGGAACAATTTTACAAACAGTGTTGCCAGCTTTGAAGTGTGCCTTCCCCAATTTTGATAACATTGTTTGGGTCACTGGGTAAAGAGAGTTGGATTCTTGTTAGCATAAGAATCCAGGTACTGAAATCAAACAACAAACTTATAGAGGAATTTGAATATATAATGGAAAAAGAACACGAGTAAAGCAACCATTATAACTATTGCAGCGCTTAATTATGAATTATGGTAAATTAGAATTTCTCAATTTATTAGCATAATTCTAAATAATTTGGGTATTTTTCGAGATCGCAACTATCAACAGTCAACCAATCATCAACATTATACTGAAACAACTAAAGAATTGGAATAATTGAAATGTGACAGACAAACATGGACAAACGGTAAGATAAGAAAAGGACTCAATATACAATATAAACAAAGTTATATTGTTAAGAACTTTGTGAATTCTTTCTACGGCCCACCATGTGTTCTTTCTATCCTTCATGATAAAGTTATACATAAAATTAAATTCTGTAAATAAATATAATATATATTCTTAAGAACTTTGTGCAAAATGCGTGATGTCAATTGCAGCATCTTCATGCTTAGAACTTCACACATGTTAAGATATCAATGCAAATCCTAAAAGAAAAAAAGATAAGAAGAGATCCATAAATAATAACTCATATGCTGTAATGAGTTCACTATCGCCGATCGTCGGAGTTTCGCCAGTGTAAACCCAAGAGCATTTGGAAGTAGTTGATATCTTGGGAAGTCCAACAGTGGTGGTCACGTACCATGAGAAGCTGTCGTTTGGCCGGAATCTGAGCTGGAAGTTCTCGGGATACCCATCTCCGATCTCCTCGCCTCCAGCATGAGAGGAGGATCGATGGGTATAAAAAGAAGCGCTTGATCACAAGGAAGTCCGGTCGTCGTGCTCGGGCCGCCATCCGACGTCAGAGATGGCCGAAATCACTAAATAAAGCCGCCAAATTTTAAAATAAAAGAAGGGAAAAACAGAGGCCGACAGTGGGGGTTATCGGAGAGGACGTGTTGAGTCGTCGGCATGGTGGAAAATGGTAGAGGGACGGTGGCTCTGCTGCTGCCTATGGCGAACGGCGCCGGTGAGAGAACCCGTTCCCTCTTCCTCCTCCCTCCCTTAACGTGTTTTTTTCCCCGTTGCTGCTCTTCTCTTTTATTTAATTTTCTTCTTTCTTTATTTGTGTAAATTCAAGCCTGCATTTTAGAACAGGTCTAACCTAATATCATCGTAACCCAATTGAACTTTGACCTCTCAAGTGGACTATAAGTTTCAATTTCAACTTTTCTTTAAATAATAGCTCAATAATACACATGGACTCCATAGATTAATCACAAAGTTATGATAAATTTATAATTGATTAATTATGCTATTTTTAATTACATAGTGGAAGCAGATAGGAAAAATGTGTCTTTTAAAACATATTTAATTCAATTAATAATCTATTGAGTTTCTATTAGTGATATATAAAAATTCTAATAATCAATCGTATTAAAATTGAATTTTTAATTATGATTGAAAAGTAAATGGATGCTTTTAATTATGAAATTTAATTATTCCATGTAAATTAGCAAGAGATTTTGTCAAAAATCATGACATGGAGTTAGTTTAAGGTAGAGATTCCATACAGAATTAGAGAAATGAGAATTGAATTTATTGAAGCAAAATGCGTGCAACGTGTCATCTTACCGCTAATGCACGGGGTCCATCGAAATTTGAAAATTAAATATAGTTGTGTGACAAATTTATGTGTTGATTATGTATAGATATAAACAAATGTGAATTAAATTTTTGGAAGCAAAATATGTGAAAAAAATGTAACATCTTAGTAAAGAATGCATTGGATTCTATTAAAATTCTAGAAAGCTGTGGAAGATCTCGCCGCTCGAGAGGTGCTGTTGATGATGGAAAAGCTCCCTCCGCCCTCACCATCGGACACTCGCTCATGGAAAAAAAGTAAAGAATATGATATGAAGAAAAGAGGTATGGCAGCTCGATTTGCCCCCACAAATAAACATTTTTTGGTTTCAAACGGAATAGTCTTTTAATTTTAAAAAAAAATGCAAAAGAAATTTTTGTAATGCAAAAATATTCCAGTTTTTTAATTTTAACTTAAAAAGCCATTTTATTTATAAATTTAGCAAAATTGTCCAATATATATATATATATATATATATATATATATATTCTAATTTAAAATTGAAACATTTAATTGAGAGAAAATATATCTTATCGTTTCATTTCATTAATTGGAGATATATTTATATTTATTATAATAAGTTTAGATTTATTTATTTTCTAGAATAAGTTGAAATTTATTGAAAACCTAGTTCTATTCATCAGGATGCTAATTTTTATTTGATTATAGATAATTATATGACCACACATAATAAATACATAATTAATTAAAATATATGAAAAAAAATATCAATTTCGTTAGTTTTAAAAGTAGTTAAATATATGGTATAATAAAATTAAATTAAAAAAATATACAACTATAATATAATATGATTGTAAGAGAAAAAATAAAATTAAAAAATTATAATGTCCCTCCCAATTTTCATTATTTTATCTTTATATTCAAGAATGGTTTGGTAAATATATATAATTAGATTTTGGGATGATTGATAAAAAAAATTATTATCACATCATAATATAATTTACAAATTTCTATTCCAAAATAGAATATTAATTTCATATTTATTTATATTAAAATTCACGTAATTGGAATAAAAATTTATTTTTTATTTTATTTGCGACGACTTAGCGACTACAATATTTGTTGCTAATCTTCTTTACTGAAATATAATACTATTAGCGAAGATTTTGTCGCTACACCGTTGCAAAAAGTGACGCTAAATTTTTTCACCAAAATTAGCGACTAAAAATTTCATCGCTAAATTTTCTTAAATAATTTCTCGAATGAAAAATTAAAACATTTAGCGACGGTATTATTGTCGATAATTCCGTCGCAAAACATGACGCATACATTTGCCGCCAATAATTAGTGACTATTTATTCATTCCGTCTCTAGTTTGTCACGAAAAAATAAAAATAACCATTCCACAACGGATTGTAAAACAGTCACGCATCCGTCGCAAATTTTGTGACGAAATTAATGCTGCCGCTAATTTTAGTTGCTAATTTAAATTTTTTTTTAGAACTAGTTCGATTAAATGCAGATATTAATTTTATTTTTTTAAAAAAAAATTATAGTTAGTGAAATTAAACTTGTACTTGTTGGCTGGTTCTTATATATAATGTTTTATAATACATGATCAACTTTCATATTTCAATTGAAATTGTGATTTCACCTTATACAAATATGAATATATTTTATATATTAATTATTAACAATTGTAAATAAAGATAGGCGAATAATTAGTGTTAATTTTTTATTATCTTGCAAAGTTTTTATGTAATTTTTTTATTGTATTGACAATAAATTTTGATAGCTTATGTTTTTGTTCGTACTTTTATATTTAAAAATTCTAAAATTTATATTTTAATTTTATGTATGCATGGTTTTTCAAGTATAGCATAATTATACATGCTTAACTTTTTTATAGTTAATCAACCGCATTTAATGGTTAATCAATATAAATAAACTATACTTGAAAAAATGAATATATATTGCTCTTTGAAACATATACAAAACATATTTTAATATTTTAATAAAATAATTTATATTATATAAGTTATAAATTATATTTAAGGCTATATATATATGATAAAACAGATAGATTTGTTTCCAATAGTTTAATTAGTACCATTAGTCTTATCATGTCTATTTCTTTTATGATGGATTTATATGATGGAAATCACGTGCAATGTGATCTATATGTCTATTTTCAATTTTCAATTGATCCATCTTGAACCTTATAAGATCAAAACGTATCAAAAAAATTGTGAATAAACATTTATCACCCCAATCTTAAAACCTTGTTTGGTTCATGGTATGGTATGATTCATTAATGTATTATTATTTTGAGTACAATGTTTGAGAGCATATTCTTCTTATGGTCTTGTACTCCATGGTTTTCATCCATGATTCTTCCGTGACTCTCCATGATTCTCATTATTTACTTTTACTATTTGAACCTTATTTCTTTTACTTTTTACTACAATTAATTTCATAACTATTTATCTACTTATAATTATAATAAATCACCATTACTCAATTGCCTTATTTCTCCTACTAATGTTTAAATATTATGAACCTAATATTCATTATAATATTTAGATTTATTTATATTATAATATGTTTAAATTATTTATTAAATTTTTAAGTTAATATTTATTAAATAAATATTAAATTCATTATTTTAGAAATATGAATATTATTTTTGATAATATTAAAATTATTATTTTAAAATATTACTAATTATGAAAATATTTGCATTTTTTAAATCTGGAGGGTAATTACATTATTTTTATAATAAAATTGTACAATACCATATAGTTGAATCAAACAGAAAATATTATAAAATCACATATTATCATACAATTTTTTTAAATATCGTATCGTTAAAATCATACAGTACTATATTGTATAATATATTAAGGAATCACAGACTACAACCAACCAAACGGGGCATAAAATCAATGCAAACAATAAAAAGAGGAAACTACCGAACCTTACTGCTGAAAATCTCCAAAATTGTTATTCATTTGTAAATAAATTTTAAATAGAATCCAATTTTAAATAAATGAATTATTTTTGCAGATAGAAAATTTTAAATTGTTTATATTTTGTACGTATGAAGACTGAAAAAAATAAATTGAAATTACTAATGTTTCGTGGCATAAACTTTATTCATAAAAAGAAACAAAAATAGAACAATAACATGATATCAAAATATAGTGGACCTAATGACATTTTCGTAATGCCTATATTGAACCAGGAAGTTCGATTTTCTAACTTTTTGCCAACTTGTTGGTGGAATTTTTTAAAAAAAAATCAAAATATGATATTTGTCAGAAAATATTTGAAAAGTTGGATAGAAAGACACATCAGAGTGCTGCGTTATCTGTGCATCCCGATGCCTCACAGCCACACTCGAAGCCGCAACAGAGAGCCGAGTTATCCTTTAGCCCACCATCTATGGGCACTACATTATTAGACCTAGCCCACATAGTCACACAATCCAGTATTGAGTTTTTCAATATTGCCATCATGACTCATTCAAAAACTAAGATGTTGAACGTCTATATAAATTTCGGACGAAAAAATTCATTTGCATCCAAAGTAATTGAGCAAGCTGGGGATTCGAATAATATATTCATGTGAAAAAAATTATAATAATATTATTATATTTTCAGTATTATCGGTTAAAATAGGTAAAATTTTCAATCGATTTTTTATAATTTAATGTATTAATTATATTTGTGTTATAATGACATTAATTTATTTTTTATTGTATTTATTTAAATGTAAAAATAACTTGAAAATTCGGAAGTAATAAGAATGTAGTTAAACTAGTTACTGAAAATAGGTATTTTATTAATTTTAATATTTTTTTGTCATATATATTTACACAACAATTGATAAATTTGAATGAATATTTATTATTGCTATAACATATCAATAGTATATTTATTAATAAATTTTGTTAGTGACAACATTGGTTTATCATTAAAGTTTAAATGTGATTGTATTTTTTAAATATATTTTTGATTTTTATACTAATTTTCGTAATATTTATTTATTCAGAAAAATAAATTAAAAACTTAAAAAATATACGAATTAAGCTATAATATAACTTTTTTTTATTATTTTCATATGATAAATGGTGCACACATACATAGCTCCACGAGTTATGATGGGTGATATTGCAAGAAAAATCATATCCTATAAATGGAAAGATTTGTACAACTGTAGAATCGAAAATAACATAACATTGTTTGAATATATTATAACAATAAATAAAAAGTTGCAAGATATTATAATGAGAGGATATTGAATAATAGAAGCAAAAATTGTGGACGCTATTTGTATGACATTATCAATTATTTATTTGAAGTTTATAAGAGAAATGTGGAATAGGAAGTGATAATCTGTAGAATTTTAGAAAGAGAGGAGTCGTATGCATGAGGAATGGAATGGTGCCACTTAGATTAATGTGTGGTTGGGGGATAAAAAGGGTCAGACTCGGCTAGGTGGAAATCCTATAAAAGAAAGCTTAGGCCAATCGAACCGAGCTTGAACTCTCCAATAATTAAGTCAATTTTAAACTTTTAAAGAGAGAAATATTAGATAAAGAGAGTATTAAAATTGCATTATCTTCCATCCGTGTTTTAGAAGTGAACCTAGTATTTATAGGAGTGGAAGTCCACTCGAAAAGGTCTATTCTCTGTGTCACGGTAGGTGGGAGGTGATGTGATTTTTGATAAGTGGCGGTAGCTTGTGTCAAGCGTATTTAAAGACAAAATAAGGTTGTCGGGATCGATTGGGCTATCCTGTCAGACAGATTTTTACATGTCTCTGGCTGTGTGTCTAAGGTGGGATGGCGTTTAGGCCTTCGGTAGTCTAGGCCTCTTAACTGTTTGGGCTTTTGCTTCTTGTTAACCTATTTGCTTATGAAATATTGAGTATTATCCTCCTTCCAATGTTGCGATTGTTAGATTGGGCTATTGGGAGGTCTTAGATTCAGGTGGTTGCATCTTTGTAGGAGCCTATTTAGGAGAGATGCTTTGGTTAATACCTAAGCGAACAACCTTTTTTGCCTGCCCGTTTGGATTTTTGATTGGCATTCGGGTGTGCCCTCCATTTTTTATCTATTTCGTTTCGATCCCACAATGTGTGTACCCCCTGCTTTGCATATCGAGCTCGCTTTTAGCTTTTTCAAACTTTAGTGATATGCCGTCAAATGGACTCTTTTATTATCCTTGTTTCATTTATTTTTTTATGCTTTCATACCTCTTTGGTATTTTGTGGATGCTTCGTGTTATTTTTTTTTGTTGTTGGACGTTCCTGCAAAATAGAAAAAAGAGGGAGTGCATATCCATATAACTAGAAATTTCACCTGTTTTTTCGAAGTATTGTCGTTCCAAACATTTCTTTCTTTCTCTTAGTGTTTTTGTTGCCTTGGGCGCGTTCCCTATGCTTTTTGGGTTGCAATTGCCTCCTATACTTCCTGTTTCACATTCTTATTTCATGTATCAGGTTATTTTTCTTGGAGTCAGTCTGTTTAAGTTGCAGTTTCTTTTTTCCACTTTTCATTCCTATTCGTGAAGGTTCTTGCTTTTCTTTGGAAAACATACATTAGCATGAATTTAAAAAGGGTAGGGTTTACTTTCATTTCCCTGAGCTATCTGACGTAGTTTGATCAGGTTTGGCTTGCCTTTTACACCCTGTAGGGTTGCATTTTATGTTTTTTATGCTATAGGGTCTTTGTTTGCCCTTGGTTAGCCAATGGGTTATCCCTTCTTGATTCCATCATTTACCTGTGGTCTCTTTAGAACAATCTATCTTTTGGTTACTTCTTTAAGTTATTGTTATCTTCAGTTCTTATTTGTTTAGGCTTTTTTTAAGGAGGTGGGACCAATTGCAGGTAGCTAACCGGTTAGCCTTTGAATTTCTATCAATCTTATTTTTATTGCTATTTAGCCCATCAGGAGGAAGTTGCCCCTTTTGTAAACTCATCGATTGATCTTTTCCTCAATTTAGTGGGCATTTCTGGTGCTGTGTTATCCCCTTGAAGGGCTACTGGCTTTCTATTCAAAGCTTTACCTGGCTCATCTTTTATTTTTCTTCTTTTCATATTTTTAGCCATTGTCAGTGCAGATCCTATTTTGAAAAGCCAGACCTCCCTTTGATGGGTCTGTCCATGCCTTAGTTGGTTTTTTTAGTGAGTATTCTCCTTTTTCCCCTCTAGAAGCATATACGCTTTTGCTTGGTTACTTCCCCGAGTGATTCTTATTTCGAATCTTTCTTATCGGTTTTTACCGGCTCGTGCTTCGGGTTATATTATTCAACTTTTTCTATCTTTGGCTTTCGCTTTCCCTCGAGCGGTGCTGTTAGGGTGAAGATCTTTTCACTTTTTTTCTTCACATGCTATTCTATCACGATTGTCTTTTTGCATGCCTGTCGAACTCTTTAGCCACCTTTTTTTCAGGATTAATTTAGCATGGAATATACCTCGAGCCTTTTAACCATAACGTGCTTCAACTTCTTTACCTCTATAACACTTTTCTATTAGTTTGACACCTTTTTTTAAAAGTCGATTATAGACAGTTATCCTATCTGTACAGTGGCTCGCCTTCGATTTTTACTCCCTCAAAATGTATTTTTAATGCTCTAAGAGCTTTGGGCATTCAGTTCGTACTATTTTGATTCTTTGACTTCTTTCTGAGCTTGAGTATTTTTAGTTTTAAATTAGCCTTTCATGGTTGCCTAGATTGATCACTTTGATCATAGATCCTCTTCGACCTCTTACCTTCATTATCGATGCTTTTAAATTTCGTTTAAGTTTTTTTAGTTGGCATGAAGGCTCTTTTTTTAAAAAAGCAGAGCGGTTCTTAAATAGTTACCCTCTTTAAGGTTGAACCCTTGCATGGGATTAGTGCCATTTTCATTTTGTTATGTCTCGATCTAGTTTTTATTCGACCATTCCTGCAGGCTTATTACCTTTGCTTCACATCATCCATTTTTTTGGTAATCTATCAAATCTTCTTACTTGGTAAGATAGAAACCACTTTGATGCCCTGTTGATTTTTTATGGGGTTTTGAGATCTATTTTTCTATTTTTTGATCCTCTATTTGCATCTCATTTCTTTTATAAAAGTCAGGTCTAGTTAGAAGCTTTTCTAATCAGGTAATTTTTTGATTAGCCGATTCTATGCCTGAGCTCTTTTTTTGCTGCTTTTCAAGATGATCAGACTTGCCAAAGAGGTTGTTTGCTTTCCTGTTTGCTTCGATCATTCATTTAATCCGACAAACTTTTATGTTTTTTCCTTCTTTAAAGAGGCAGCATTATTTTGCTGTAAGCCATGTGGCCTTTCAATCAGTTTTGTTGTGTTGACAATAGATTTTAGTCATTCGATCGGGCTTTTTCCATTCGAACTAAGCTTCAAGCTTCTCGATTTTACCTTTTGAGTGATGTCACTTCGTGAGATGTGAATAGTCATTTGCTTTTGATGGATCTTGCTTCGTTCTCTAAGGTTTTATAGCGGCTGTTTTATTATCCTCTTTTGATGCTTCGATTTAAGCTTCATATTTATTATTAGTTGACATGTGGTAACCTCTATTAATGCCTTTAGACTGGCCTTTCTTTGGGAATCTTATAAATAGGAGTATCTTCTTTTCTTGTATGGTATTCCCACTTTTTCTGAAACTCTTACCTTTCCAGGAATGTCTCCTTCGAAGGCATTTTTATTCTTTTTTTTCCCACTTCTTTTAGGGAGCCACTTGATAATTTTAGACCCTTTATATCCTTAGGTTCTTTCCATTTTAGAAAGATAAATGAAATTTGCTCCTCTTTATTTTTAGGGCCTTCTTCTTTGCCTTTTATTTTGCACTCTTGAGGCTAAGTTGAGGGGCATATTTTTTTTATTTCCCTCTTCTACTTCCCATTTTGTACAACTTGGATTTTAATGGAGAATTTTAAGTCTATACTTTCTTCTCCATTTTCTTTATTCTAGTGTGCTGCTTGGAGAGAAGGTGTTGTGGTGTCTTTGAAGGTCAGTCTAAAGTAATTCAATATATATATATATATATATATATATATATATATATATATATATATATATATATATATATATATATATATATATATATATATATATATATAATGACTCATCAACCTCTTGATTGAAATTGCAATAAATTTTTTGATTAATTTTTATTGATCTTTCAATTGGTAAAATAATAACTTCTACATCGATCTTTCGATCGGGATTACTACGACTTCTGCATCGATCTTTCGATTGATTATACTATCCTAAAAGCTTCAAGAGGCTTTTTCCAAGTCTTAAATATTCCTGGTTATTTGCCTAGCCTATTTTTCATTTACATCGATCGGTTCTATTGTAATGGATAGAAGGTTTTTAAATTACCTTTTCGATCTTGGTGCTGGGTATATTTAGGATCATGAAGCTGGTTGCTTTTAATGCCTTTATCATTTTAGGATTATTGCTTTCAGACTTTTTCCTTCAGGCTTTTCAACCCTTATTGGCTCTTCTATTAACTGGAGGAGGCGGCTTCTCTTTTTCCTTATAAGGTTTCGTTCGTCCGATTGGCTATGGGCTTTTGTAGCAACTCATTTTATCTTGTCATGAAGTGAACGCTTCTATTTTCATCTTGATGTGAAGCGGGGTTATTTCTCCTTCACATATTGCTTTTTTTTTTCTTAAAGCAAATGAGAGAGTTTGTTATTTTGTGATTTCTTCGTTATTTCCTTTTCTGAATATCAAGATATACATAAAAAGGAGAAGATACTCCTCTTCTAATCGTGTTTACCCTCTTTTCTGGAGATAAAAAAAGGATAACTATTTCGTTCCTCTCAGCTCCTTTCCTAGTAGGCTAGTTCTCAAAGTCTCTTACATCTATTGTGCAATATCTTGAAAGAAAGACATTTTGATTTCCTTCGAACCCAGTGAATAACATTTTGCTTTCTTTCAATCGCAGAGTTTGTTTCTGCTAATCCTTCTTTAGCCGTCCTTTAGAGTTTTCCCATATAGTCTTAGAGACTTTCAGAGATTTTTGAGCTTTAACCTCTGTTTGAGGCTTCTCCATGTAGTCTCAAAAACTTTCATAGAGTTTTGCAATTTGTTCTCTTTTTGTGACTGCGAGTTTTTATTCCTCTCAATAGTGTAGAAGTTAAACACTTTTTACTTAGCTATCGACTCTCAACGAAAGCACCAAATGATAATCCATAGATTTTTAAAAAAAGATGAGTCATATGCATGAGGAATGGAATGGTGCCACTTGGATTAATGCATGGTTGGGAGATAAGAAAGGTTGAACTCAACTAGGTGAAAATCCTATAAAAGAAAGCTTAGCCTAATCGGACCAGGCTTGAATTCTTTGATGATTAAGTCAATTTTAGACTTTGAGAGAGAGAGAGTATTAAAATTGCATTCTTTTCCATTTATATTTCAGAAGTGAACTCGATATTTATAAGAGTGAAAGTCCACTTGAGAGGCCTATTCTTTATGTCAGAATAGGTGAGAGATGATGTCATTTTTGACAAGCGATGGTAGTATGTGTCGGGCACAT
Source organism: Excoecaria agallocha (assembly GCA_037975025.1). Lineage (NCBI taxonomy): Eukaryota > Viridiplantae > Streptophyta > Magnoliopsida > Malpighiales > Euphorbiaceae > Excoecaria > Excoecaria agallocha. The sequence goes on along the minus strand of CM075810.1, from coordinate 46,139,314 downwards.
CTGAAGATAAGATAAGGCCATCGGGGCTAATCGGGCTATCCCATTAGATAGATTTTTGTATGTCTCTGGCAATGAGTCCAAGGCAAGATGGCATTTAGGCCTTCGACAGTCCAGGCCTCTCAGTTATTTGGGCTTTTACTTCTTATTGGCCTATTTGCTTATGAAATATTAAGTATTATCAGGAAGCATGTAAAAACATATGAGGAATTGGTTATAATATTTATGAAAGATGTAATTAAAGCTAGTGATAAAATTGTTTTAAAAATTAGAGATATTATGCCAGGGAATCAAAAAAATTATTATTTATGGTACAATTGCAATAAATGGCCTACACATTATGTTCATTAGAGCATAATAAAATAAATGTTATACAAAAATATTGTGTTGTATTATTATGTAATTTATGCTTGTATGATAGTGAAGTGTGGCAAAATATTGTAAACTAAGCATATGTTACTATAATAGTAATATTAGTGTTTTATTACATCAAATCACCAAAAATAATTTTATGTATGAAATATATAATTTCGAATATGATGGTTTAGAAAAATTATGATAATATTATTTTGACTTATAGGTAGTTGGAAGATGTTAATATATACAAAATTTTATTTACACATGGAAGGAAAAATAATTATAAAGTAGCGGGCTTTGAATACAGCATATTTGCTCCAAATGTCATCACGATGATATTGAGATTTAAAAATAAGCTAACTGTTCCTAAATTGCATCATAAAATCTATGTTAAAATGGACTTAGGTATCAACGTCGTGATTTATAGAATTATATACAAGAGTTCATTGTACAACGGAGGATTGTTATGTTGGATGGCAGTGGATTTAGTAGATGATGATGACATAGATGCGATATATGATAATTTAAAGTGATGTGAATATTATAACTTGATGAAATTAATCATTGTAGTTACAGAGGGTGTTGAAGGATCCAATCCACCTATGTGTCTTCATGATTATCAGTTTATAAATGAAAGGTTTCAAATGGAAAACACAGGGGCACCTCAACAATTCTGCATAAATGACATTGGTTCTAGTTTGCCAAATCAGTCCGTAAGTCGACAAGACATTGAATTATTTCTCCAATTTGGGCGAGACACTAGTCATAGTCGACCAAGATAATCTGTCAGTCGATAGGATGGTGATTTGATTGGAATGGAGGCATCTATCGATTCAGGGCATGGTTATATATGCACACTAGTAAGCCAGATTCTTGTTGTTTGTATAATTCAATATGGCATCGGCATTACCATCATATCAGACTAACATGTTGGTCTAATGGTATTATTTTAGGATAAAAGAAGTGAATGGAAAGAACCTCTCTGAGCTTTCACATATTCTATTTATGCCATTTTGTTAGCAATTACAACATGTACCACCAGAATTCAATAATAAAAGATTTGATTTACAAGACTAGTAAGTTCAAAAAATCTTAACTATTATTTATTTAAATTTATTATATGATAATATAATGTTTACCTATAATGTTGTAGGTGCAAAATTTCAATCGCGTAAGTTTCAACAGAAAACAAATGAAATTAAAGATCTCGATCAAGATTCCTACAAATGGGCAATGCGAATATCTTTATACAAATGGACATTATTCAAGGATGGCGGATGTAGATATAGCCATACAACGATAAAAATTGCTGAAAGTGTCAATAGTGCTCTTATAGGTGTTCGCATAATGCCGATCGCTACCATTGTTAAGCATACTTTTGCTCATTTGGTAAAATACTTTGAGCAAATAAGGGGTTTCTACATTAACAAAATGGCCTAAGGTTACATTTCACTCCTAAATGCATTGAAATTATAACCAAATGGGCTAACAAAATTAGAGGACATATTGTTCTTAGCTACGATAGTTGATATAATTTATTCAAGGTGATAGCTAGCAGAGTATCACAGGTCAATGTTGAGCCAGATACGTATGTATTGAGCCTTGAAAAGTGTGAATATGAGTGCTGTAAGTTCCAAGAAATAAAAATATCTTGTTCGTATGCCATCTTAGCATGTATGAACGTGCATATTGATATGTTCCAATTTGTTGACAACTGTTATAGCATAATTAAGTCACTTAAATACTATGAGGTTGAATTCTGACCGATGGCACATAAAGTATATTGGCCATAGTATTACGGTCCAAAAATTAAACTTGATATGGAATTGGTGAGAAAGAAAAGTCAGCCAATAACAACTTGGATTTGCAATAAGATGAACAGGCGTAAACGAAGTCATGCTATGTGTTGCAGCAAATGTGAAAATGTTGGTCATAATAAAAAAATGTAAAAGTAATGCAGGACCATGTAATATGTTGTGCTTTAATAAATTTAATATTTTTAGTAATATGACTTGTCATGATACTTAATTGATGAAAAATAATTAAAATACAAATAAGATAACAAATAAGCTACCGGCCATATATTCCACTATTGCACCAATATAACATATTAAATATCTCCTACTACGATACTATGGATAGGGTCATTGGGATACATTTTGTATGGGTTGGAATCATTGCATCACCCACTATATAGTAGTTGATCCACTAAACCTTGAGTGCCCACAACACTTGGACAACTAAAAAAGTTCATTAAGAAGTCGCCTTGTGGTATTGTATGATTGCTTTGTCCATAAATATTGTATATTTTCATTAATTGATTATATCCACCAAGTTCATTTACACTGGGTTAGGTTGCACAATATAACTCCCTATATAGCCATGTCAAAATTGTTGATCCTCAGCTATACTTACCAGCTTAAGCTAAATTCTCTAATAGTGGAAACCACATCAAATGTATGTAATTATTAACCTAGCCAAGACATAGTAGTCCACCAACACAATACAAGATCCATGCATGGGAAAAATATTATTTATGGTAGTCCGTCGCATCGACTGATAAGTGACTAAAATGTTGACTCAATCATGTCATTTTTATTTTTATTCCTCTAATGACTTTTGGGGGAACAATCCCTAAAAGCCGAGCACAAATATCTTATTAGTCATGTTGAAAATGTCCTATAATAGCACGTCCTTCCACAGGCAATTCGGTGAGTGTGTGTGTATATATATATATATATATATATATATATATATATATATATATATATATATATATATATATATATATATATATATATATATATATATATATATATCTTCCAGAGTAATTATAGTTTCACTAACTGGAAGGTGAAAACAGTGTCTCTGACCTCCACCTCTCGGTAAGAGCAATTATCAAGTCAACATTAACATTCATAACATTGATTTGGGACACCCCATATAATCTTGATAAATGAAGATAAGGTATTATTCTTTCATCAATGTTCTTATATGTCAACACTAACTCTTTGTGCAAACAGAACATTGTTTTCAATATGAAACAAATAAAATTATCAGACAAATATATATAATTTAAAATTCTTTAATATTTAACAATAGAGTGGAAATATAATTAAAGTTTCACTACAAACCGCATCGGTTCGATGCTTACCATTCAAAGTTAGAAGTTTATCAACGTAAAATCCTGGATTAATAAATTTTTCTCTTCTAAAATATTTCATTTTTAATAATCTATCTGCAAAAATACCAACATGTGTTACATGTGTAGGTAAAAGAAAATTATTATTGATTAATTGTAAATTTAAAACAAACAAAATTTGCATAATTATAACATATTTATCACATAATATAGGATTGAAATAAATATATCAAATATTTTTCATGACAAAACTAACATGGTTTTAAAACATACTATTATTATTTTTAAATTTAATATTTTAACTATAAAATATTCACTTTTTTACATTAATTTTTTTCTAACAATGTGAAAATTTTCAAACATGATCCAAAATATAAAATAGTCTAACAAATTATAATTGTTCAATTAGTCCATGTAAATATAATTTTTTTTAAATTATATTATTATTTTAACAAATAATAATATAATTTAAACTAAATGTAGGCATGCATGCTGTTAATGAATTAAACAAAAAAATAAATAATTAACCTAACACATATTTCATCGACAATTAAATATTAATATCATTTAATAATATAAATTTACTTTAAAAATAAATACATATTTCACAAATATAAAATATGTCTATATTTTTATAATACGTGAATATTTTATACTTTTGTATAAATTTATGTTATTTGCAATGATGTATAAATAAAATATTAAAATTTCCATTTATATTAGTAAAATAATTGTTATATATTATTTTATGAGATAATAATTTACAGTATTTGATGTCAATTTTAACCGAATATAAATAAAATAATGAGTTTTTTTTTCCTTGTCACAAATATAATTAATAAAATAGACTTATAAATTATATAATAACACAATTACAAATAGGAATAAAATAATATTTTGATAACTTCTAAACAAATTTAATGAATAACAATGCATTTAATTTAAATAAAAATTTAAATAAATAAAATATAAATAATATAGACTTATAAATTATACCCTTATTTCTATATGTCAACCGATTTAGAAATTTTGTTTAACATTATTATTTTTTTTGCAATATAGATTTATAAATTTTTCTTAATATATAAAATTATTATTATTTTTGAAATATATACAACTATTATACTAACAACTAACATCATAAAATAACACATATTATTACACTAACATAATTTTTTTTAAATATATAAAAGAGATAACTTGCCTTTTTTTTTCACGTATTCAAATTAATAAAAAAAATACCTACAAATTATAAAATAATATTATAATTAAATATTTATAAATTAAATATAAAAAAATATAATAAATTATACTAACCTTTAATTTATGAAATTAACTCAATCAACCCTTGAAATATGGGCGACTTGAAAAAAAAAAAAATCCAACAGTGTTTGAGAAAGAAAGAAAGAAATTGAAAGAGTAAACTTTGGATGAAGAATGAAAATGAAGAGAGTGATTTCGGTTGACGAGGGAAGAAGAAAGCCGATTTATATATGCAAGAAGAAAGATGCATTCGGTTGGTCAATCTGATTACACCATTCATTGCGCATGCATGGCAGGATCACGTGGGACGACATCGGATAATGCAGTGGCAGTCTGCATCTTCAGGTTGCTGTTAGCTTTACGTGGATGGGCAGAAATGCCATCAAATAAAGAAGCACAGTGCTGCATCCTTAGGCCGATCGGGCCTCTGCAGGGGAACAAGAATTCTATCCAATCACGCAGTGGGACGTTGCTTTTTCGTCAAAACATCAAATTCAAAAATAATTTTTAACATATCCCATGAATCTAAACTGCTTTTTAAAAAAAATATTATTTAAAAAATTTTCTTAACTTGCGAAGTCAAAAATAATTTTGTTATTATCATATATTAATTTCATTTAAATTTTTTTATACCATTTTAATGTATAGGAAAGAATAACCACTAGTAGTTAACAAAGTGAGTAGGTACTATGTCGCTTTTGTAACCAAAATGTATAGGAGAGAAAACGTTCATTTTTCAAAGCTTATGAAATAATTTACAGTCCAACAACGCATTTTGCCTCATACAATACATTTTGAATAAGCTTAGTAGCACTTAATAAAAAGTACAAAAAGTTTCAGATTTTGTTTCTTCTCTTGATATTTTTAGTTAAATTAGGTATTATATCTCTACTGTAACAATATATACAGAGAGAGAGAGTATATAATTTTCAAAGATTATTTAATAATTTACAATCCAACCATGCATTTTGAGAAAAAAAAAATCAAACTATGGCCCTTTAACATTTGGGCCCAAACTAAAACACTAGACTAATTGACATCTCCATTTTATTTGCGGGTTTCAACTCTAGAACTCTGTCTAAAAATCTTTGAAGTCCAAGCCCATGACACAGATCAAGGTCCAAAGGAATTCCAGTACCATGTGAAAAAACGTCGCGGTTTAGCCACTATCTTTTTCCCCTGCAGCATTCTTGTATGGCTACAAGGGCGTCCACAGCACCACTTAAGAGACTAACAACCAAGTCGCTGAAATTGCCTAAACCAATCTCATAATTTCCCTCAAAGTCTCCATAACCAACTCAGGTATTTACTTCTTTTTTTTTTCCTTCATCCCAACTGTTTGAAATCTCTGGCAGAGTCGATAAGTTCAGTTTCCATTCTGTTTCTTTCGAATGCAATTTTGAAACTAATGTTTAAAATCTTCCATGAGAGTGGATAACGTGTTTTCTTGTTCTTTACCTGGAATTTGGATTCTGCATTTTCCTAATTTCCGCTGAATTATATAGAAAATGCAAGTTTTAAGCGTGTGGCCACCGAAAGGCGGCTTCTTTGTTGTTCCCCAGTTGGATTTTGAACTGGGTTCTACTTGTTTTCCAAGCACTAGGAGAAGTGAGAGGTGGGGTCTCGCTGACACTGTTTGTCATGTTACAAGCTCTTGTTTTGTAATGGTTTCTAGCAATTCAAGATGTGCAAGAACTGGAAATTGTATGAGCTCAAAATTCCCCATGAGCAATGGGTTTCTTTGCACATATGCAAAACTGAGATTTTTTTTCTTTTGTGAGGCAAACAAAGGATCTTGTGGGTCATCTGCTGCTTTTCCTTGGGCTTTGGAGCAACAAGAATTTAGCGGTAAGTTTCATGGAGGGGAATGTAGTTTATATGATGAATTGTTAGAGAAGGGAGACAGAGATGATCTTGATTCTCATAATTTAGATGGAATACAAGATGATGATGATAGTAGTAATCAAGAAGAATATAGGAAATTCGATTCTGAAAGTGATAAAGAATTTGGGAAAGAGAACGGTGCACGTATTGATGTTCGTGCTCTAGCTTGGAGCTTGCATTCTGCTAAAACAGCTGATGATGTAGAAGAGATTCTCAAGGACAAGGGTGAATTCCCTCTGCAAGTTTATTCATCAATGATTAGGGGTTTTGGCTGGGACAAGCAAATAGAGTGTGCATTGTCTCTTGTTGATTGGCTAAAGAGAAAGAAGAAAAGAGGCAGTGTGATTGGTCCAAATCTTTTCATATATAACAGTTTACTGAGTGCAGTGAAACAGTCTGAACAGTTTGAAAAAACTGAGCAAATCTTGAATGATATGACTCAAGAAGGAATTGTTCCTAATGTTGTGACTTATAACACTTTGATGGCTATTTATGTAGAGCAAGGACAAGGAACTAAGGCCCTTGATATTCTTGAGGAAATTCGCAATAGGGGTTTTACCCCCTCTTCTGCATCCTATTCCACCGCTTTGCTGGCATATCGACAAATGGAAGATGGGAATGGAGCTCTGGCATTCTATTTAGATATAAAAGAAAAGTACTTGAAAGGCGAAATAGGACAAGATTCAGCTGAAGATTGGGAAAGGGAGTTTGTTAAGCTCAAAAACTTCATAATTCGTATTTGCTACCAAGTGATGCGGAGGTGGCTTGTGAGGCATGATGATTTCAGCACCAATGTGCTGAACCTTCTAGTGGATATGGACAAGGATGGGCTTCAGCCTAGTCGGGCAGAGTACGAGCGTCTTGTGTGGGCTTGTACTCGTGAAGATCATTATGTTGTTGGCAAAGAATTGTATGATAGGATTAGAGAAAGACACTCTGAAATAAGCTTATCTGTTTGCAACCATCTGATTTGGTTGATGAGAAAGGCTAAGAAGTGGTGGGCAGCATTGGAGATTTACGAGGATTTGTTGGACAAGGGGCCAAGTCCAAATAACATGTCATATGAGTTGATTATCTCTCATTTTAACATCTTACTTACTGCAGCTAGAAAAAGAGGAATTTGGAGATGGGGAGTTAGGTTGTTAAACAAGATGCAAGATAAGGGGCTTAAGCCAAGAAGTAGGGAATGGAATGCAGTTCTTGTTGCCTGTTCCAAGGCTTCAGAAATTTCTGCTGCTGTGCAGATATTTAGGAGAATGATTGAACAAGGCGAGAAGCCTACAATTGTTTCCTATGGTGCATTGCTTAGTGCTCTTGAAAAAGGTAAACTCTACGATGAGGCTGTCCGTGTGTGGGAGCATATGCTTAAGGTGGGTGTGAAACCCAACTTGTATGCCTATACAATAATGGCTTCAGTTTTCGCTGGACAGGGGAAGTTTAGACATGTTGATGCCATAGTCAATGAGATGGTTGCGTCTGACATTGAGCCAACGATTATCACGTATAATGCAATAATTAGTGGATGTGCACAGAATAATAGGAGCAGTGCAGCATATGAATGGTTTCACCGCATGAAAGTTCATAACATGTCACCAAATAAGATTACATATGAGATGCTGATCGAGGTTCTTGCGAAGGATGGTAAGCCGAGGCTCGCATATGATTTGTATTTGAGGGCTCAAAACGAGGGTTTTGACATATCTGCAAAAGCTTATGATGCAGTTGTGGATTCATCTCAGGTTTATGGAGCTACTATTGACATAAATGTTTTAGGACCTAGACCGCCAGACAGAAAGCAAAGAGTGAAAATCCGGAAAACTTTGTCCGAGTTCTGTAATTTCGCTGATGTTCCTCGGAGAAGTAAACCATTCAATCGAAAAGAAGTTTATCCCTCACAGTCACAAGTAGAAGGAAACAAATAGTTTGAGTATGACCTCTGTATCATACTATATTCTTTTGTATCTTTGTACATTTGAATTGTAATAGAATAAAAATAATACTATTTTACCTCAAGTTTAGTTTCTAGACTCAATATCTATTAAAATTGGCGTGTAAGGATCTAATGGGAGAACCCAAAAGGTGGATATTGTGTCGTTTAGATAGGGATGATGATGATGATGATGAGGACATGGTTGAAGAAAGGCATGGGATTAGAGTGGAAGGTGATGATAAAGATCTCAGGTCTTGATTGGTTGATAGATTGAGGAGTGTAATTCCATAAATAAGAATGAGAAGACTCAAGTGAAAGTTGAATGGATATCAACTCTAAATGCAACAACAATAAAAAGAACAGGAAGTGGAAGTAGGCATCGACATAATGCCAAATGGGGTTTTCCCTTTTACTATGCAAAAAGAACAGCCTTCCCACCATGTTCTGGGAAATTTCATTGTGATGCTTGTCACTGTTTGTTTACTTTTGATCCTGACATATTCTTTTTTTCTTTTATCTTTTTACTAACGTATATGACCATAATACTTGGAGTGTGATAGAATACACAGTATCTTTTTATTAATTTGCTGATATATTTTGAAAATATAGGATTTTTAAATATCAATATGAATTTAAATTAATTAAATTTCATTTCATATTTTTAAATAACAATTGCAGAAATGTTGGCTATAATAAAAAGATTTGAGCTGGTTCATCTAATCAAGCTTTTAGAAGTTGATTTTTTAATTACTATCATACTTATATTGTATATTGTTAGACACAGTTGTAAATTAACTTTACATGTGCATAATAGAGTCGATATAAAATAAAATTTTCATTTAATTAAAACAAATGTGAAAAAATAATACAATAGAACAAATATCTGAATTATTCCTTCAATCCGGTCTTCCCGATCCACCAATTTATCTCTTCAATCTTCAAGTCTTTGGTGGGCCCCACATTTAGAATCCCCAGCAAATACATGAGGATTCTAAATCAACCCCAATTCCTTGGTCCTCCAATATCTCCCTTCATTCTTCAAATTTTTGATGGGTCCTCCATTCAGAATCCGTAGCAAGTACATACAGATTCTAAATCAACCCCAATTTCCTAAATTATTTTCAAACTACACTAGTTTTTCAATATATTTTTTTCCAAATGTATTAATCATAAAAAAAAGTCTCCAGTATCTTTTTATTAATTTGCTGATGTATTATGAAAATATAGCATTTTTAAATATCAATATAAATTTAAATTAATTGGTCGGGACAACAAATTTCAGGTATCGTATTGTTTCAATTCGATAAAAAAAAAACTTATGCATCAAGATTTTATATTTTAGTTCTCCTATTTGCTCATATTATGAGTTAAAACTAATAAAATCAAATTTTATTTTCCATAATGTTATGAATGTGTCCGAAAATTTAGTATAATTTAATCACTTTTTCCCACTCCAAGTTTGCAAGTAAACTACGGAAATAATTACACAACCCAAATTATCTAAAAAATATTTAAGTGTCTAAATTACCCTGATCAATGTTTTTATTAAATAAGCTACAAAAAGGGGATAAAAAAAATATATGAATACAATTTAAATATAAAAAAATCTTAAATCACTTGAAGCGAAGCAAAAAGAATATTCAATTACTATGTTGGCATTGACTAACTTATCTGAATTTCTATAGGATATATAAATGAAAACTTTGCTTACACAAGGTATTCCATTTAATTTTTACACGATTAAAATTAAATTAAATTAATCACTCTGTTAAATGTAATGGTGCATAATAAATATGGACAAATATATAAACTTTATTCTCAAATTTTTAAAAAAAGGCATTGAAATAATAAAAACTAAATGATGAAATTAATCACTTAAAGTGGCAGGAAGAAAGTAATTATTTATAAACTATAAATGTAGGAATTCTAAATTAACAAGTTTAAGAAAAATTAAGATACTAATTAATTTGTGTTCCTTATAATAAGGATTAATAAAGTTTTAACCAACATTCATTTCTTATATTAACATACAACAAACTAGCAGTTTGAATTACAGATGCAACTTAAAATAACTTTAGTCCACTGTTAAATTTATTTGGTGCACTTTTTTAATTATGCTTCTACCAACAACAACACAAAAGTATTGATTAGATGCATTCATACAATTGGTAGGTTAATGTTATGATACTCGCAGTTGGATTTAAATTTAATATGTATGGCGTAAATATAGATTTAAGTAGCCTATTTTGGTTGGAAAATAAAATTAAAAGGAAAATTTGATTATAAATGCTGCAATCTAATTGAAAGTCACATAAGTAAGCAAATAGGTGCTAGTACATTTGTTCTTGGACTAAGATACCCACTGGACTTGGTTCATCTATTCATATTAGATCCGGCTTTTATTTAAACAGATCAGATCCATCTTTTATTTTGTGATCTATAAGAGTCTAGAAATTGTGTTATAGGAAGTTATAGAGTATTGGCCAATGCATATATCCCAGTTTTGCTATGATGGGACTAGAATGATATGATTTGGTATAATCTGGAATAGAGATGAGATGATTTGGATTCAGTTGTCCCCGATGCTGTTGTTGTATTATGAGATGAGATGACGGTTTCAAAGCTAGAAAGTTTTCTTGTATGAACCATGGTTTGACTCGAATTTTGCGATAATTATTTGATCATAGGATATCGAGAGATATCAAAAGGAAATCCGAGACTAAAGGAAGTAGAAATAAGAACACAAATTGAAAACAAGGAAAAAAGGCCCAATCAAGTCGGTCCAACAACACTTGACACGACCCAAGCTCATTAACAAAAAGGCAAGAGTATGAGCTGGAAAGACAAGACAGGAAGGCGATGTTCGTTCGGACTGATGGGACAACACGTCCTGTCAATCCACTGATACAAGCCAATGCCCATACGCTCCACCTGCTTCCCGTCACATCGCAGCTCACCTGCTCCAACTGCCGATTATCACTCCTCGAAATACTCAAGTATCCCTCCTTTATCTCCTATAAATAGCCAAAATATAAAGGCTCTAGGTATTGATTATCTGACACTCTCTCTCTAAGCACTCTTACTCTAAAAGCTACTAACTTAAGCTTCAGAGTGCTAAAGCTCAGTCTGATCGGGCACTCCTTTTTGTAGGTCCAGTCATCCTATCGGATACCTTCAACTGCTAGCTCTCTTTATTATAGATAAAGACAAATTTTGCTTTATCATTTGGTGCTTTCGTTGAGAGGATGGCAGATTCGGGATCCAATGAACATACAACTTTTGGAGAGTATAATCACAACAATCAGGGCAGATCTAGGCCCTCAGAAAGAAGAGATAGGTCTTTCAGATCCCCTACTAGGGGTAACCTTCTTCAGGACTTCAATGACGTAGTCATGAGATAACCGGAGGATACTTCTGTTACCTTCAAGGACATGCGTTCCATTCTTAGTGACTTCACTAATAGCATTATCCAAACACTAATAAAGGGCAAAATGCCCAAGACTTCTGAAAGAGGCCATAAAATGGATTTCATAGTCGAAGATTTTGGAAGAAGAAGGAGCAAGGGGATCTCCATCAATGAGCCACGAGCTCATGATGGTAGAAGAGTGGGAGTCAAAACCCCAAGTAGATACGACAAGGGGAAGGGGACAATGTCCTTAAGAAGAGACTCGTCGTATATCCCCAGCAGATCCTCAACCTCATCCATCGGGGATGATATGTCCTTCATATGCACGCCACATCGCAGTTGCATGAAAGGGCAAAGAGATGAGTTTGCCTTTACAGCCATGAGCAGAAAGGACAAATGGTTTAAGCAGAAACTCAAGCAGTTTGGCTTGGCAGGTTCCAGAAAAGGTATATTCAAGGGAAATACCTGCAGCAACACCACCTCTCCATTTTGCAGAGAAATCACAGAGTCAGAGATACCTCCCAAGTGGAGAGACATCATAATGGACAGGTATACAGGTAAAACTGACCCTGCCACTCATCTTGCAAAATATCTAACAAAAGTGCAGGGGTATACCTACGACGAAAGAATTGCCTGCAGGATTTTTCCTACCACTCTGGGAGGAGACATACTCAACTGGTTCTACAAACTCCCCCAAGAGTCGATCACCTCATTTTGACAACTAAAGCAGCTGTTTAACACACGGTTCATTGTACAAATACGAGCGCTAAAATCTGTGAGCGATCTATGCAATATCTATTAGAGGAACGGTGAAAGTCTTCGAGACTACGTCGACAGGTTCCAAGCCACAATGTCAGAGGTGAGGAATGTAAGCGTGGAGATGGCATCCAATGCTCTGGCCAATGGCACTGCTGATCGGCCATTGTTTGAGTCGATCACAACAAGACCCCCAACCAGCTTTTTTGATCTAATGGAAAGGGTTAAGCAGCACATCCAACTGGACGATGCCTTAAGGTCTAGCCTTGGCAGAAAGAGCAGTGTCATGAACAGGCTCCAATACCCAGATGGACGAATATTTAACCAAGCTCCTGCATCCGATCGGATTGCAAAGAGTCCTGAGAGAGCCTCTACTTTGAGGAATCTGGGAAGAAGAAAAGTGGCCAGCAGGCTCAAACCTTCACTCCACTCAATACTAACCGAGCCTAGGTGTTGATGTGGATCAAGAAAAAGCACCAAAAGGTGAACTGGGCCAAAGGCTGAGTGAAAAGAGCAAAAATACTCGAAACCACAACAAGTATTGCAAGTTCCACAAAGATGTCAGTCACATAACCAATGAGTATTTTCAATTGAAGGAATAGATTGAGTGACTCCTGCAAATAGGGTACCTCAAAAGGTTTGTAGTTCCGGCCAGAGGTGCAAGTCCCTGTAGACAGTCGGACCTAAAGAAAGATGATTTCGACGACGAAGATGATGATGAACGGAGAAAATTGAGGAATACGGATCCTTGCCAGTCGTACGTCAAGGTCATAAATATGATCATTGGCGGGTCATCCTATAGAGAAGACCTTTCCAGAAAAAGAAAGGGGAAAGGTGTCTATATTTTTCAAACATCCGAATGGCTAGCCCCAATCACCATATCCGATGAGGATGCACGAGATATGTTGTTTCCTTATGAGGACACCCTTGTCGTTAGGGAGCGAATCAATAACTTCGATGTGAAGAGGATATTGGTGGACAATGAAAGCGCAGTAAATGTGCTTACCCTCCAAGCTTATAAAGCCATGGGTCTGCTGATCAGAGAACTCAAACCGAATGCCACACCACTAATCGGATTCCGTAACGCTACCGTTCCAGTGGTAGGATCTATTGAGATTTTTGCCGAGCTCGATCAAAAGGCTCTAGCCCACGCCTGCAAGGTAATATTTATGGTTATTGATATGACCTTTGCCTATAATATCATTTTGGCAGGCCTCTACTCTTTCAAACTGGAGCTGTCACCAGCATAAGATACATGGTGATGAAGATCCTAACCAAAGGAGGCGTCACCATTCTAAAGAGTGACCAAAAGGCATCCAGGGAAGCCTATGTCACCATGATAAAGCTCCAAAAAGAGGCCATGATGGTAGGATGATCCTAATAGGCGCAGAGGCGGAGAATGGATCCTATGAAAGAAATCAAGACAAAGACACTTGCAAAAGGGAAAAGTGTCCAAATAGACACCTGGCATGGGTAAAGGGGTCAAGGAGGCCGTGATGCAAAGATTGAGGCAGAGCCTCTAGTGACAATCACGGCAGATAATGGAGCACCATTTGTAGGTATGGTTTACCTAATTTTTTATTGTAGATAATGGCAAGCAGTTTGACATCTTAGTCTTCAGAAAATTTTGCCAAAACCTCAATACCAGCCTTAAATTTACCTTCGTCACCCATCCACAAAGCAATAGAATGACCGAGGTCTCTAATTAAATACTTTTGAAAGACTTGAAGAAATGACTTGGTGAGGCAAAAGGCAATTGGACTCAAGAACTGTGAAGCATCTTATGGTCTTACAGGACCTCTCCAAGAGCTAGCACCCATAAAATGCCATCATCTTTTGTCTACTATTTCGAGGAAATGATACTTGTAGAGATCGGTCTCTAGTCCTATCAGTCCATATTTTATTCTAAATAAATGAGCAACTGAGATAGATTCCAAGATTTGGATTTAAAAGAAGAGAGGAGAGAAGATGCCTATGCCATGATCGTTACCTACAAACAAAGAGTCGTCAAATACCACAATGCAAAAAGGAAAAAACCCTCAATATGGTTAATTTAGTGCTCAGAAAGATATATATAAGCACAAAAAATATAGGGAATGGGAAGCTAATACCAAACTAGAAAGGTCCCCATGAAATCTCTGGAAGTCAAAATGTCGAAGTACTCAAGAAGCACTAAGTATAATCATATACAAATTGACATTCAATGAGGAAAACATTCTCTATTTCTTCTCTGTCTTTAAAAAAGGTACGCTTTCATTGATTTATTTTTAGGATTGATGTCTATTTGCAAGTTGCTTGTCTAATTGATGGAAATCTCAATTGATGAATTTTCTAAATCCGATCGGTATAATTCGATCATGGTATTATAAAAAAGCTCCCTCGCTAGGCTCGATGCTCATCCCGAGCCCAAAATGCGAAGGCTTTTCTCTATTTTTAAATTCGTCTGCTAGGTTTGACATTATTTCCAAACCAAAAATGCAAGACGCCTCCATTTAATCTCCACCGATTCATTCGCTAGGTTCGATGTCTATCCCGAACCGAAAATGCGAAAGTCTACAATTAAGTACAAATTTGCCAAATCTCCATAAAGCTAATAATTGGCCAAACTATCGCTGGAGTGGATAATCTCCATAAAGCCAATAATTGGCCAAAATATCTCCAGAGGAGACGATCTCCACAAAACAATTGAAGGCTTAATTCAGATCGAAGCTACATCCCGATCGACGAATCAATATGGTGCAACTTATCTACTAGGCTTAACATAGCCGAAGATGCGAAAGTCGAAG
Organism: Excoecaria agallocha; assembly: GCA_037975025.1. Classification (NCBI taxonomy): domain Eukaryota; kingdom Viridiplantae; phylum Streptophyta; class Magnoliopsida; order Malpighiales; family Euphorbiaceae; genus Excoecaria; species Excoecaria agallocha. Next base: position 46,123,793 of record CM075810.1, on the reverse strand, counting down.
TCCATTCATTTACAAGATAAGTTCCTCCCCTAGGCTCGACGTTCATACCAAGCCCAAGACAAGGCAAGATCGAAAGGTCATTCTATCTTTGTATCCGATCGAATAATGCTTTAATCTATTTAAAGACTGACAAGTTACCTACTAAGCTTTGACGTCATAAATCTAAGTTACAACTAACGCCAGAGTGAACGACTTTTATCTTAGTAGTTTCGATCGGATTAATCAATCGAAATGCTAAGAATTAGGAATTAAAATGCTTGAAAAACATCTTCAAATTCAAGAAGTATTATCAAATTCAATTTCATATATTCTCCATGGTCGATTCTATTTGTTCTCCTTAGTTAATTTCATGACAAGTTCTGCATAAAATGAGAATTGTAGTACGAAGGTGAAATTGAAAAGCGAATCAACTTTTATGTATTAAATATTCTTACAAGCTACAAAATGAAGGAGAAAACCATTACAAAGAAGAAAACATTACAAGGAAAACCTATATTTCTATATTTAAAACTTCTGCATCACCCGATCGGGTATGTGAGATGAGAGCCTCGGAACCTAAAGACCTCCCACCCGATTGGTCAACGAGTGATCCATTATTTGAAGCTGATACAAAGCAAAATCGGACTTGTCGACAGCCTTAATGATGATGGTTTTCCTTACATTGATGCCAATTTGCAAAGTGATGATATAATAATTAGAAAATGCACAAAATCTGACCAAGATCATAGTATAAAATTAAAGTACGCTGAAGGAGGCATAGTCTAAAAGGTTGTCTTGACTTTTGATGACAAAAAAAAGCTTACGCTGCAATGTCCATAAGACTGTGTCCACACATGGTGAGTGAACGGCTTACTGTTCTTATGCCTAAACACCCCCTCATTCATCACCTTAGAATCTAGGCAAGTCATCATAAAGGCCTCTGCGGGAAGATCGTATTGTGAAGGAATTTCATCCACTTCTTCCTCCGTGATTTTCAAAGAACGAGCCACAGTCTCGTGATCTTCATAAACCTCAAGAAAACCCTCATCTATAAACTTGATGCTGCTTGAAACCATCCCTGATGAAGGGGAGAAATAAAAAATGATGTTATGAATGAGGAATTACTAGGGTAATCTTGTGAAAACTCTGAAATAGTTAAAATGGCAAAGTTTATGAAAAAAGGCATGATAGAATTTTGCTAAGGATCACTGAGAAATGAGAAAAAATCACCCCAAAAGTCACCTATTTATAGGCTCTAAGCTTCTGGAATTCTCCAACCATCTCTCTACTGGATAATCGCCATGTGTCTCCAATCCGTTAAATGCATAGCAAAAAACGAAGCATCATCCTAAAAACATGTGTTGGCTTTAAATGCATAGCGGAGAATGAAGCATCATCCTCGACACGCACACAGGATAGGCCTGTTGTCCCCGATGCCGTTGTTGTATTATGAGATGAGATGACGGTTTCAAAGGTAGAAAATTTTCTTGTTATGAACCATAATTTGACTCAAATTTTTTGATAGTTATTTGATCATAGGATATCAAGAGATATTAAAAGGAAATGTGAGACTAAAGGAAGTAGAAATAAGAACACAAATTGAAAACAAGTAAAGGAAAAAAGGCATACTAGCATAGAGTGAAAAGAAGTTTAAAGATCTTTAATGTACCTCCAAAGAAGAGGTTAATCATAGTGATAAGAGAGATATTTATAGATTTAATCATATCGGTACAAATCAATAGGACTGAGGTTCTATAAAAGCGAGAGATTATCGAATAATGCTATTATTATTGGTTTATAATGATGGAATTCTGATATTGGTAATGCTTACATGTATTTTTGGAATGATAGATAAGATGGAAGTTTTGAAAGTAACCTAAATGTATGATAGTATAATAATAGGATCTCAAGTTCGAACCAAACAGTAAATGATATAAAGTGAGAATATGACAAATGTTTGGATTATAGTACAATTGTGTTTATAAAGCATAAAGAGATTATTTTCAATATGGCTTATGGGAAAGAGTTTATGTATAGTAGATACAATCTTTCATGTGTGAAGTTGCTATGAGAAAATTGAGGTTGATTACGATGCTCTGTATACCTGTCAGTGATTCCTTAACAAGTATAGACAATTGACAAAATATTTCATAGTTGGGATAGACAAAACATGTGCATTACATGAGATTATACATCTGCATTTCATTGCATATATGAAAGCATCATTCACTCATAACACAACATCATATCACATGTATAGGCCCTTACTGAAAAGAAAACTGACAAGATATACGTTAAGCATAGTAATCAATACAAGAAAATTACAAATTAGCAATGAAAATTAGCAACGGAAATTTCGGTTGCTAATTTGGTAGTTGTTATTTTTAGCAACGGAAATTGAATTCCGTTGCTAAATTTAAAAATGCAAGATTCGGTGAATTGGTCAATTTTAGCAACGGAATATAAACTTTCATTGCTAAATTTAGCAACGGATATTTATTTTCGTTGCTAATTTTAGCGACGAAAACCATTTTCCGTTGCTAAATTCACCCATAAGTAAAAAAAATTAACGACGGTCCTATTCGTCGCGAATCCGTCACTAAAAATTATGACAATTTTTTAATATCAAAAACCCATGATTGACAAGAAAGAAAGTTTGAGAGATTGCATGCATGGAAGATCCATTAACTGCCAAAAATATATGATTACAAGATAATGTAATGTAAACCAAAAATTAGCGGTAAGATAAAATTAATGACATGACATGCAAGCATATTTCAAGATAAATAATCAAAAATAAATTTAAATAAATAAATTAAATAAAAACATCAAGAATATTAACAATATGTCTTAAACACATATTCAGTCACGAGCCTTATATACACTGCTATAAGTTCCTTTTCCAATTTGTATATCAATGAAGAAGCATATATGTCATGGCTTGAAAATACCTAAGAACACAAAGAACCATGTAGTATTTATTCAACATATGGATTTGACTAATATCCATGGAGTATAAAATCATTTTCTCATCTTTTAAACATAAGAAAATTTATTACTGCAATAATAAGTTACTACAAAGTCCGTGCAACAATCTTTGGCAAGTAATCTGGTGCATTAAAAGTCTGACTATAAGCATGTCCAAGAAATGGTACTGGCAGCACATTAATAGGCAAATTCACCCATAGAATGAGACAAGGATCAAAAGTATAGAAACTTTATCCAAAATAACAAAACATTACAATTTCATGAAAATAAAAGCCAATTGATCAATCCATATGTGCATAAGGGAGCACAATGAAACACAACGAAGTTACCTCATCAGAAATTCCCATAGGCCTAGTTCTTTAAGGCAGCTATGCAAGGCCACCCCCAGAAACAGCTGGATGAGTTACAGTGGAAGGATTAGACATCCAACCTGCTAGGGGTGCTAGGACTAGTGCAAGTGTAATAATAAACTAAATAATTAAATAGCATCATAAGACAAAACAAATGTATTATAATATTACGGATTAATATTTTAATTCCACATCAAAAGAAAAACAAAAATTACAAAGGAAGTTTTCTACAAGCCAACTTGGGTTGACATGCCATATTTGCAAATTCTTGATTTATAATTAGACATACTTTTATTTTTCTTATTTTTTTTAAAAGCACATGACAAGAAAGTAATAATGTAAATTTAATTAATGAACATAAAAATTACTTATAAAATATCGGTAATCAATATTTGGGCTCTCAACTGCCTATGTCTCATTCCCAGCAAGAAAAAACAAGAAAAAAAACCATTAGTAATATATCTAGAAACAATTAATTAGATGTATATTTGACACGTAATATACGGCACTTAATAACCATAATGTAAAGTACAAAGAGTTAGTTGCTTTTAGCTGAACTTATATGAATAGGTTTATTAATATAGAACAAAAATAAGAAAAAAAAATAAAAATATTACATGCCACTTACAGAAAAATTACAAAATTTAACTCCAATGTACTAGTTAATGTCAAAACTCAGCTTTATACATTAGCCATCCCCATAAATTTTTACCTTGATAACTTAAGGTAATTACTAACTACAACAACTTATCTTGAATATTTTGCATTTTTGCATTCAGCAGAAGACATGCGCTATTGAAATTTATAAACAAAATGCCAACCAAGAAAACGAGTTTTCAAGTATACAATATTGTAATAACAAATATAACTAAGCAACTTTAGCAAATTAACAATTAGCAGCCACAAACCTCATCTATAATAGCTTGTATCCTCTTCGAATCTCTACTGACACTATCAATTGAATTGCCTTCAATGACTGCAAAAAAAAAACCATGTCATGGTAAAAAAAATAGAAGGCCAATCAGCATTTTGACATGGCATTTGCCATTTTGAAAGTAGCAAAAAGTTCAAAATTTAAAGTATAAACTATTAGACTAGGTCATATTCTCAAAGTTTTAGTATAGCAATTTTATGCCACTCTTAGAAAGTAAATGGATGTCTGCAAAAATGTAGATAACTTACAAATAGATTCCTCCTCCCTTGATGATGGAAATACAATCTTCACTCCCATCTCCTCCTCAATTTTTTGTTGTGTAGATCCTCTAAGGTAGGTAACTCAGGAGTATAAGAGAACCTAAATATAATTTATGTTTGAGAATTTCATAAGCTAAAATTTGAAACCATACCCTTTTCCTTTGATAAACCGAATTAGAGAAGCACCTACCTAAAAACCAAGTAGAGAAATTGAGCCCAAACGCTTCAAAAATATTATTGAAAAAAATAGAAGAAGAAGAAGAAGAATGATAGCAACAATAGATATGTGAAAAAATATTAATTAGTTATTGAATTGTTAGATAACTAAAACAGCAAGCTGTTTTAGTTATCTGTTTAAGGGCAAACTAAAACAGCAAGCTGTTTTAGTTATCCAACAATTCAATGACTGATTAATAACTAATTCAGTTATGTCTAATCTCCAATACGGTAATTGAATATAGAAAATTATATTATAGTCATGTTTTGCTAGAAAAGAATTAGTAAATAACATCGTTTCTATTAAATTTGTTAATTGGCTTAGAAATTCAATAGATATTACAATTCTTTCTCCAATTTTTTTAAACATATTATCCAAGAAAGTTTTGATTAAAATTATCTTTAGCATTTAGCTTACATGTATTTCAAAAAATTATCTCCAAAGCAGTTGCCAATATATGCCCCCCTCTATTAAAAAAAAATATATGTCATCAGTTACCTGAATATAAAACTGGAGATTTCTGATTAAGAATTCCATATGCTCTCTAACACACCACATTGGCCTAAAATGCTGACGCCTTTGTTGAGATACTGAGCAGTTACGATCATTGCGATGCTTGGCAAAATCAATGTGATCTTGATGCATCATAGAGGCCCATGATTTCTCCAATTTCATTTGTGTTCTTTTCAGTTTTGCACTAAAATAGCTTGTTGTTTTAGTGCAAAATAATATTGACAGTTTTGCACTAAAACAGCTTGCTGTTTTAGTGTAAAACAATGTGGACAGTTTTGCACTAAGACAGCTTGTTGTTTTAGTGTAAAACAATGTTGACAGTTTTGCACTAAAACAACTTGTTGTTTTAGTGTATAACAATGTTGACAGCTGTTTTAGTACAAAACAGCTTGCTGTTTGTATTTCATTTTTAGCCGTAATTCTCTTAGTAAATAGTAATTAATAGTTCTAATTAAGTACCATTAATTATAGAGATATGTTTACCTTTTGTAATGACAATATATTAGCATAAAAACTAACAGTGCAAAAAATCCATGCCACAAAGTCATCAAGTTTGGAAGTTGTCATTAAAGGCATCAAGTTGTAAAATGATTATTGCGATATTCCAATTTTGTATACCAGTTTGCATATGTAGGTATATGAAAGTATACCAAATTAGAATGTAATGAATAGGTATATGAAAGTACACCAAATTAGAGTGTATGAATTTATCATTACGTAATTTCATATACCAAAAGTAAATATTAAAATAACAAAATTGAATTATATTCATTAATTATACTCGTGGATATACATAGATATATCACAAAATGGTGTACCAACTTGTAATCAATGATAGAAATAATTAAAGTAGCAGCACAAGATGAGTTACAACTTACAACGGGCTAGGATGAAATATTGAGTAGAGTAATTGTTGATTTGATATTATTGCAAGAAATACAACAGGGAAGAAAATCCATTTTCTTTTTAATTTACCATGAAAGATTAAAAGCTAAAAGAAATTGAAAAAATATAAACAATTCAATAAAATATTTCAGAGTCATTTATATTTTTTCATCATAGGAAAGGTTCAATTAATTAAAAAATAAAAGTAGGCATCAATTAAAAAATAAAAGTAGGCATCACTCGAAGAATTGTGCTCCGTCAAAGATGAAGCTCCCATTTTCGGATACTGACATCATATACCACTACAATAATATATATATATATATATATATATATATATATATATATATATATATATATATATATATATATATATATATATATATATATATATATATATATATATATATATATATATATATATATATATATTATTTTTGTAACCCATTTATTATCAAAATATAAAAATTCAAACACTTAATTTATAGTCATCAAAATCATACTATCATTTTATGTAAAGTCGGAGAAATTGAACACTCATATACTAAAATAAGAGCATGTGAATAATATATACAGCCCCTATAATTTCCACATCTCTAAATCTGCAATTCACATCAAAAACTGCAGACTAGAGCAGCCAAAAGAAAGTAACAAATCCAACATCTAACAAGAACCATCAGCAACATAAAGTAATAAATTTAAATACAAACAAGAACTAACAACAGAGATGAAAGCGACATCTAACAAGAACCATCGACAACAAAAAGTATTAAATTTTTATTTGAAATCAATATGTAATAAAATAAAAAATTAAGGACATAACACAATCTCTATTTTTAAAAATTTATTTAATAGTCTTCACTATATTTGTTGTTAGGATTTTTGGACCGTAAGAATAGAAGAAGAAATACTAATTTCATAGAGAAGACCAGAAAAGGTAGAGCAAAAAATTTAATTTGCATCAATCTCAACAAAAATGACGTACAAGTAGCATTACTGTCAATGCATTTTTTTAAAAGAAAAGGAGAGAGACAAACACAAATGAATAAACACTTTATGAGAAATTGATTGCATCATGTAAGTGATATTGCAAGAATATCACAGAAACAATAAGCTGTTTGTGTACAAACAGCAAGCTGTTTACAAATAGCAAGTTGTTAGCAAGAATGTCACAGAAACAGCAAGCTGTTTGTGTACAAATAACAAGTTGTTTACAAACACTAATAGAAGGTTTAAGAAGCTACTTAACAACGAAGGCTACATTTGATTACATTTCACAAAAATAAAGAAATGAGAGTCCATAAGAGAAAGTCTAAGATCATCTACCTAGCTGCACACAAAAAAAAGGGCATAAAGCTATAAAAATATTCACAATTCACAATTTTAGATCATTTTCTCAAATAATAATAATAATAATAATAATAATAATAATAATAATAAAGCAAGGTTAAGAATTTTCCACTTGTGCATATATAATGACCTTCAATATATCTTTTATGAAGCCTACCGCAAAAGTGTCCACTAACAAGTAATTTGATTGCATAGATTATAATATCAAAAACAAATTAAATTTACAATACAAAAATAAAAGAGTAGACAGAAAATCTAACCCCATTTTGGCCGAGAGAGAGACTGTGGTTTCGTGGCATTTATTGAACCCTACAGCTGTAATAGCCTTATTATTTCTTCAACATCTCAAGAGCTAAGCCCTGTTTCGACTTCGAGTAACATTAACGAAATCTCCAAAAGTTAACAAAAATAATGAAAGTGAATTAATTTCAGTAATCAAAAAAGGAAAGAAACAAAACAGAGAAAAGGGTACATGTATTAGAAGGAGTATAAGCCTAGTAGAACCAGTTTTCTCATCTTTCCTACCTTAATTTTCTCAGCTACCAAACAAAAATAAAGGTAACTCGAAAGTGCAGGAACCTTAAGATAACTTCTTTCTAATACGCTCAAATGAATTTCATTTCCTGCTGCTCTTCAATAATTTCTCAGGAAACAAACAGACTACAAGTGAGATCAAAGCCAAACAAGTTGTAGAGAATTTGGTAAGTAGAGAGTGAAAAGGTACCTATATTTGTGAAAATTGATGAATTTTGAACCAACCGATCTGTGTGGATTGATTTGAAAGTCTCTATAGTCGAGCTCCAAAAAGCAGAGAAAATGAAATAGAATGAGGCGGAGAGAAGAATAGAAATAAAAGAAATAGGATTTTTCCCTATATATATTATTTTTTAGCAACGAAATTTAATTACGTTGCTATTATAACAATGATTTCAAATTTAGCAATGGAAAATATATTTCGTTGCTATTTTAGCAACGAAAATTAGATTCCGTTGTTAAATTTCATCCAAAATTTTTTCTGCAGCCATATTTAGCAATGAAATTTAGATTTCGTGGCTAAAATAGCAACGGAAATTAAATTTCGTTGCTAAATTTCATTCCAAAAATTTTTCCTATTAAATGCCGCTATATTTAGCAACGAAATTTAATTTCCGTTGCTAATTTAGCAACGAAATTTAATTTCTGTTGCTATTTTAGAAATGAAATTTATGTTTCATTGCTAAATTTCATCCCAAAAATTTTTTGCCATTAAACGCTGCTATATTTAGCAACAGAAATTAGATTTCGTTGCTATTTTAGCAACGAAATTTAATTTCCGTTGCTGAATTTCATCCCAAAAATTTTCCGCTATTAAATGCCGCTATATTTAGTAACTGAAATTAGATTTCGTTGCTAATTTTTGTTGCTATATGTTGGCGCTAAAATCTCCCTCCCTTTTTAGCAACGGAATCTAACCATTTTGTATTCTTTTGCTAAATCCCTAAAACTTCACCAAATGTTAGCAACGGAATTTGTTTTTCGTTGCTATTTGGTATTTCGTTGCTAATTTAGCAACAGAATGAATTTCGTTGCTATTTTTCCGTTGCTATTTTGATATTTTCTTGTAGTGAATGATACAACTATATGATAAGTTGCCTTTATATAGAGATAGAGTTATAAGAGAAGTGAATCTAGTTAAAGAAAGAATCAAGAGAATATTACATTTATAAGGAGATAGAGTTAGATAGAATTTAAGTGTGATAAAGTACAAAAATACAAATGTGATAATGTAAAGAACAAGAAAGGCTAGTAGAGACAGTATTGAATGAAGGTGGATTGAGATAGATACATAAGTACAAGTAGAAGTATAGAAATAGAAGTGATGTATATGAGTAATGGTTACAGGAATGAATTTCGAGGATGAAATTCTTTAAGAAGAAGAGAGTTGTAAGGATCAAAAATGGGTCCTGGTAGAATTCAAGGGCATTATCATGATAATAATATTTAATCAAGCTTAATTACATGAATTATTATAAGTTAAGACCTTAAGAATTAATGGCCTTATATGATGGATGATTAAAGAATCAATTAGCATTGTGGTATATAATTGTGCATAATTGGAATAAAATATAGTTAAGTGACTAATTGTGATATAGATGTGATTTTGAGGATAATTATAATAAAAGAAAAGAATATTGGGCTATTATTAAAGGAAAAAAGTTAGAATGAGTTAAAATTGAAAGAAAGGAAATAAGTTGTGGGTCATTATGTAAATGAAGCATATGCGGGGTCAATTTTAAAAAAAGAAAAGCAAGTGAGAGGTTAATTAATGAAAGAATTTATAGATGGAGCTGATTTTATAAGAGAAAATAAAGCTAGGGGAGAATAGTTGACATGCAAATAATGAGAGGAGCTGGTGGAAATTTTTCCACCCACTTTAATTGTAACATCCTACTCTCATCCATATATCCATATATATACAGAGATAATAATCAGATATACACATATATCTATTAATAAAAATCATTGACTAATACAATAATAGCTGTAAATATAAATATCAGACATTAATTATAAAATTGTTCTACCTCAGTTTATGCGATCCCACCGTCTTTATGTACATGCCATTCGAAATTTCTTCTTCATATCCCGAAATTATCTGTTCTTGCACGTAGTCAATAATCGTACGCTAAGCAACTATGTGCTTAGTGGTGGATACAACTATTCAAAATTTCATTCGATTAAATTTTTATTATCTTTATTATCTTAAACAAGTTTATTCATTTGACTAACTTTATCATCTAATATTTTATTGATTTGTTATCACAGTTTAATTTCAATAATGCATATGCCCCTACAATTTCCATTATTATTTACTAGTCCTTGCATGTCTCTTCATTTAAATTATCCTTCTTTTGGGACTTTATTTGGAATTCTATATTGGTTCACTATACTTTATACAATAAGTTTTTACTAGTCAAAATTCATTAGTTGTAACATTCCATTTTTATTTTCTTTCTAATCTTCTTTTCTCATTCACTAAATTTATACTTTGTCATACCTTATTTTCCTATTAGTTTCTCATTTCCTCTTATATTTTTGATTAGGTACTTATTTTTGTTCGACTTACAATTTAAATTTTCCTGTCTAGCCAAATCAATATTTCGTTAATTATTTTCTCAAAACTGCTAATTTATCCTTCGTTTCTCTTTGAATATTTCTCGCCATGAAATTATTAATTTCTTTTAATTTGTTCCTTAATTCTATTCATTAGTCTATTCCACAACTTCATATTTTATTTTTCTTTCTTTGACCATACTACAGTTTCATCCATCATTTATAACAATTTATTCAAATTCTCTTTTTACTCTTTCTTGTCTAAGTTTATTACCTTTTTTAATATCAAATTACAGTTTAATAATCGGATCCTTTATTTCATCATGTTTTGCTTAATTAAATTATGGATTTACTTCCTTGTCTTTATTTTCTCTTATACTTAATTCTTTAGCACAAAAATATGTATAAACTCTTTAGTTGGATGTAACAATTCGGTTAGGCCCAATGGGCTCACTACTCATTGTCATTAAATTTTATTTATTCTTCATTTTAATTCCTTCGACTTTCATTACTTTTCTTTATCTTCGTTATATATTTTTCTTATTTGATTTCATTTCTTTCCTCACTAAATAGAAAGTCACACATTAAATTCTTGTAATTTTCTTCTATTATATAAATCCATGATTTATTCTTAATATACTCATAATTTACTTTAAATACCTTTATCACTTATTTTTTCTAATTAATTTCTCAATTTTTCCGAAATTGACTTTTCCTTAACTTGACCAATTTTGATCACAGTTTTGACTAGATTAACTTTCGTTAGCCTTTAATTTAAATTAAATGCATAAATTACAATTTGGATCCTAAAATTTCTCTCATGATGACGAATTACATTTTGATCCTTAAGATTTGTACTATTGATGATTTTATCCTTCTTAACTTGTCTATTAATTTAATTTCTTCAATTAACTTACATTTTAACTCATTTAACTTTATTTGACTTTTATTTGATTTTCAATGTACAAATTACATTTTGATTCCTTGAATTTTTCAAAGATAATAAATTTACAATTTAGTCCCTTAACTTTTAACTAATTACCTTTTTGGCCCCTTTTTTTTCTTATTTAGCCATTTTATTTCATTATTCACCCTTTTTACTTCAACTGGCCAATTACCCTTATTTTATTTAACACAAAATTACAGTTTTGTTCTTACTCATCACATTGGTCTCATTTTCCACATTATATATTATTTATTTACCTTTATGGCATCCAAATTATCATAATTATTCTTTTATCTCGATTTCATATAAGATTATCATTTTGCCCCTAGTTGTGGACAACCACGAACTGGATAAACGAGACATAATCACGGTGTACTAGGGGGATCTCACCACTAGGTGCGACACCAAAACCCCAGTACTGATACATATAATAAGCCGGCTATCCAATCTCATATATCATAGTCATTTCTGATAACAGCTATCATATAAACTCATGATATCCCGCGAAATAATTTCCTATGGCTAGCCATACTATCAAAAGAACTGGATTTTTCACTGTCACTAAGGGCATTATTAAATTTTCATTTCTTATCACACTTATGCATTATTATTTTTTCTTATTATTCTATTTTAGTCACATCATGCTCTCAAAATATTCAATCAAACTCATCAATCATGCATTCATCACATAGATGCTCATTATTAGATAATTGTAAATAAACTATAGAATTTACTCATGTTCATCATTCGGCGTCAATAGATTTTTCTTTTCATTTATGAATTGTATCTCTTTCCCATTTCATATCATACAAAATTTTCTATCTGTTTATAGTCCTTTCATGGTAAAATAACTGCACATGATAAATCCCAAATTTCATTAAAATTATAATGTAATTAAGGTCCTTCCTCATTATGTTTTCACTCAGTTAACAATATTACATTTCTTATGCTTTATTTTTTTTATAATTATCATTAATTGTTCAACTAAATATTATTTATACATTTTACATCCCTTTATATATATATATTTCTCGGCCATTATTTCCTTGTATCTTATATTACTTAATTTTTTTATTAAATACTCCCAAATAAGTTAACTTATTCTGTTATATTAATTATAGGAGTCTAATTCGTTCATTATGTAATCTAATACTTTTAATTTGTTTTCTCATATTACTTATGTTCATCTTACATTAATTCACCAAATTATTAATTTATATCAATTTATTTCACCCTTTTGTTCACTTATGTATAGTCACACAATGTTACATACGTGTGTATATATATATATATATATATATATATATATATATATATATATATATTGTATATATATATAAATATATAAATAAATAAATATATATATATATACATATATTGTATATATATATATATGTATATATATATATATATATTTATATATATATATATATATATTTATATATATATATATATATATTGCACTTTATGTTAATAAGTTTATTTAACTCGAATTATTCTAATTATACTTCGCTAAATTAATATAATATATTTATTACGTAAAGTAAGTATACAATTCGTCCCGCATATAATGCTTAACATTCATAAATCTCTTCCTACTTCGTTTTATGTTATTTATGTTTCTAATACCAATGTGTATTCGTATATATATGTCAATTAACACTTAATTTATTTAAATATCTTTTTGTTACTCTCATGAATTTCACTGTGTTTTATATATAATTTCATACCCATATATTATCTTTAACTCAATTCCATCATAACACATGTATTTATTATTAGAATATTATAATTACACTTAAGTCTTAATAAATCACCATATTTCACTTAGAAATTTCATAAGCATCATTTAGCTTTCCAACTAATTACTTGATTTCTTCTTTTATTCTCATTTATTTCATGCTATATCATTATTTTCTATTACTATCTCCAATTATTTCTCATTATTTCTTAAATTTATATAGTTGCCTAATATAAAAATTCACTATATAATTCAAAATTTAATGAAATTAAGGGTAGTTTGTATCCACATACCCATTAGCGTCGATTTTCATATTTTTTTTGCATTTTGTCATCCTTAGGCTCGCCATACTGGTCGCCGGAGCTTCATCGGAGACTCGTCGAAAAATGCACCGAAGCTATTCACTTAAAGATCCAGGCCCAGGGATTCCACGGTGGGTGGTCACGCGCCCAACAGCCACCGGAGTTAGCCTGGATCGGAACTTGAATGTCCCACCTTCACCATCGCTGATCTCCTTACTGCCGGCAAGTGGGGAGGAGCAATAGCAATCGGAGAAGCTGCCTCAACCTCAGGATCCCACCGGTGCCATTAGCCACCTCATCCGCCATCGAAATCACTGGAAATAAATGAAAAAGAGGAGAGCCACGATGGTGGGGAAGAAACCGAAAGGAAACGGTGCCACCGGAGGAGGACGATGCTCGTGGGGATGACCGGAGGTGGCATGGCAGCGGCGTGCCGGTCCGAGCCTCACCGGCATCATGAGCAGCGGCGGCCAACACCGTCTCCTCTTTAATTCTCGATCACCCTCCCGTTCTCCTCTACTTTATTTTTTTATAACTTTTTTCTTCTCTTTTTAATTTTAAACCACACCTACCCCTTCTTTTATTTTTAACCACACATTTGACACACACTTAACCTTTTAAATTCCAACCTTTTCTCTTTTTTTTAACTATACACCTAACTTTTTTAAATCCCACCTTTTATTATTATTATTATTATTATTAGTTTTTGGGGTGTTACAGTTCTTCTCCACTAAATAAAATTTCGTCTTAAGAATTTATCTGAATAGTGAAACTGTAGTTACGTTTACTTATATTTTCCCACACCATTATATATTCAAAACACTATAATAGAGCATATGTTTGTTCCTTGATTGATTACTTCATCGACCAGAGATATAAACAGTCTTTCATCAATTAACAAGTCTTCTGTCTAATAATAACTGATCTTTTATTACTCCTTTTTAACTCCTTTATCACTTAACCACATCGCTCCTTTAAACTCTTTATTATCTTGATCTTCGTTGTTCAACTCTGATATTTGATTTCTGTACATAGGCTCCTTATTAAGAAAAGATCCATGTTTATTGTCTATTCTTGAATGATTCAATAACTAACAGAAATCAATCATTTCTTTTATCTTAATTAGGCCTTTATTCAACGTAATTGACAAAATCTATGCTGGGTTTCAACTATAACCCTTTACTAGTATAACAAAACCGCCACTAACAAAACCGAATACAAAACATGTAACTGTATGACTATGCAATAACAGATGCATATGTATACTATGAAGCATGTGGCCACATGACTGAACTGTATGTATGTATATCGTATGTCTATGCATGGATAGAAATACAAATGTACACATGGATGACTGATGCATAATATTAGTGGTAGTGTATACTAGCTGGGTTAACGGAATCACTTAGAGGCGTTATCTCATAACTATCGAGATAACTAAGAGTCTAACTCTGGTCCTCAATCAACAACTTACTTATTTATACTCAAATTAACTGAGGAAATGGATAACAACAAACTTGCTCTTTCGAATTCACTCATTCCATATGGCATGTACATAAGTTACTTATAATAATTTCTTCGCTTACATATCCACTCCGATCTTAGGATTGCCTAAACCGGGCTCTGATACCATTAAATGTAACACCCTACTCTCATCCATATATCCATACATATACAGAGATAATAATCAGATATAAACATATATCTATTAATAAAAAATCATTGACTAATACAATAATAGCTGTAAATATCAAATACCAGACATTAATTATAAAATCATTCTACCTTAGTTTATGCGATCCCACCATCTTTATGTACATGCCATTCGAAATTTCTTCTTCATATCCCGAAATCTTCTGTTCCTGCGTGCAGTCAACAACCGCACGCTAAGTAACTATGTGCTTAGTGGTGGATACAACTAAAAATTTCATTCGATTAAATTTTTATTATCTTTATTATCTTAAGCAAGTCTATTCATTTGACTAACTTTATCGTCTAATATTTTTTTGATTTGTTATCATAGTTTAATTTCAATAATGTATATGCCCCTGCAATTTCCATTATTATTTAATGGTCCTTGCATGTCTCTTCATTTAAATTATCCTTCTTTTGGTACTTTATTTGGAATTCTATATTGGTTCACTATACTTTATACAATAAGTTTTCACTAGTCAAAATTCATTAGTTGTAACATTCCATTTTTATTTTCTTTCTAATCTTCTTTTCTCATTCGCTAAATTTATACTTTGTCATACCTCATTCTCCTATTAGTTTCTCATTTCCTCTTATATTTTCGATTAGGTACTTATTTTTATTCGACTTACAATTTAAATTTTTCTGTCTAGCTAAATCAATATTTCGTTAATTATTTTCTCAAAATTGCTAATTTATCCTTCGTTTCTCTTTGAATATTTCACGCCATGAAACTATTATTTTCTTTTAATTTGTTCCTTAATTCTATTCATTAGTCTATTTCACAACTTCATATTTTATTATTCTTTCTTTGACCATACTACAGTTTCATCCATCATTTATAACAATTTATTCCAATTCTCTTTTTACTCTTTCTTGTCTAAGTTTATTACCTCTTTTAATATCAAATTACAGTTTAATAATCGGATCCTTTATTTCATCATGTTTTACTTAATTAAATTATGGATTTACTTCCTTGTTTTTATTTTCTTTTATACTTAATTATTTAGCACAAAAATATGTATAAAGTCTTTAGTCGGATGTAATATTTCGGTTAGGCCCCATGGGCTCACTACTCATTGTCATTAAATTTTATTTATTCTTCGTTTTAGTTCCTTCGACTTTCATTACTTTTCTTTATCTTCGTTATAAATTTTTCTTATTTGATTTCATTTCTTTCCTCACTAAATAGAAAGTCACACATTAAATCCTTGTAATTTCCTTCTATTATATAAATACATGATTTATTCTTAATATACTCATAATTTACTTTAAATACCTTTATCACTTATTTTTTTAATTAATTTCTCAATTTCTCCGAAATTGAATTTTCTTTAACTTGACCAATTTTGATCATAGTTTTGACTGGATTAACTTTCTTTGGCCTTTAATTTAAATTAAATGCATAAATTACAATTTGGATCCTAAAATTTCTCTCATGATGACGAATTACATTTTGGTCCTTAAGATTTGTACTATTGATGATTTTATCCTTCTTAACTTGTGTATTAATTTAATTTCTTCAATTAACTTACATTTTAACTCATTTAACTTTATTTGACTTTTATTTGATTTTCACTGTACAAATTATATTTTGATTCTTTGAATTTTCCAAAGATAATAAATTTAGAATTTAGTCCCTTAACTTTTAACTAATTACCGTTTTGGCCCCTTTTTTGTCTTATTTAGCCAGTTTAATTTTATTATTCACCCTTTTTACTTCAACTAGCCAATTACCCTTATTTTATTTAACACAAAATTATAGTTATGCTCTTGCTCATCACATTGGTCTCGTTTTCCACATTATATATTATTTATTTACCTTTATGGCATCCAAATTATCATAATTATTCTTTTATCTCGATTTCATACAAGATTACCATTTTGCCCCTAGTCGTGGACAACCACGAACTGGATAAACAGGACATAATTATGGTGTACTAGGGGGATCCCACCATTAGTTGCGACACCAAAACCCCAGTACTGATACATATAACAAGCCGGCTATCAAATCTCATATATCACAGTCATTTCTGATAACAGCTATCATATAAACTCATGGTATCCCGCGAAATACTTTACTATGGCTAGCCATACTATCCAAAGAACTGGATTTTCCACTGACACTAAGGGCATTATTAAATTTTCATTTCTTATCACACTTATGCATTATTATTTTTTCTTATTATTCTATTTTTTTTCACATCATGTTCTCAAAATATTCAATCAAACTCCATCAATTATGGATTCATCACATAGATGCTCATTATTATATAACTGTAAATAAACTATAGAATTTACTCATGTTCATCATTCGGCGTCAATAGATTTTTCTTTCCATTTATGAATTATATCTCTTTCCCATTTCATATCATACAAAAATTTCTATCAGTTTATAGTCCTTTCATGGTGAAATAACTACACATAATAAATCCCAAATTTCATTAAAATTATAATGTAATTAAGGTCTTTCCTTATTATGTTTTCACTCAGTTAACAATATTACATTTTTTAAGCTTTATTTTTTCCTAATTATCATTAATTGTTCAAATAAACATTATTATACATTTTACATCCCTTTATTTATATATTTCGGCCATTATATATATTTTTCGGTCATTATTTCCTTGTATCTTATATTACTTAATTTTTTTATTAAATACTCCCAAATAAGTTAACTTATTCCGTTATATTAATTATAGGAGTCTAATTCGGTAATTATGTAATCTAATACTTTTAATTTGTTTTCTCATATTATTTATGTTCATCTTACATTAATTCACCAAATTATTAATTTATATCAATTTATTTCACCCTTTGGTTCACTTATGTATAGTCACACAATGTTACATTATATATATATATATATATATATATATATATATATATATATATATATATATATATATATATATATATATATATATATATATTGCACTTTATGTTAATAAGTTTATTTAACTCGAATTATTCTAATTATACTCCGCTAAATTAATATAATATATTTATTACGTAATGTACTATTTAATTTTAGTTCTTCAATTCGTATATATACCATTGTATACAATTCGTCCTGCATATAATTCTTAATATTCACAAATATCTTTCTACTTCGTTTTATGTTATTTATGTTTCTAATATCAATATGTATTCGTATATATATGTCAATTAACACTTAATTTATTGTAATATCATTTTGTTACTCTCATGAATTTCATTGTGTTTTATATATAATTTCATACCCATATATTATCTTTAACTCAATTCCATCATAACACATGTATTTATTATTAGAATATTATAATTACACTTAAGTCTTAATAAATCACCATATTTCACTTAGAAATTTCATAAGCATCATTTAGCTTTCCAACTAATTACTTGATTTCTTCTTTTATTCTCATCTATTTCATGCTATATCATTATTTTTTATTACTATCTCCAATTATTTCTTAAATTTATATAGTTGCCTAATATAAAAATTCACCATATAATTCAAAATTTAATGAAATTAAGGGTAATTTGTATCCACATACCTGTTAGCATTGATTTTTGCATTTTTTTGCATTTTGTCATTCTTAGGCTTGCTGGAGCTTCGCTGAAAAATAAATCTAAGCTATCCACTTAAAGATTCGGGCTTGGGGATTCCACGGTGGGTGGTCACACGCCCAACAGCCACCAAAGTTGGCCGGGATTGAAACTTGAATGTCCCACCTTCACAATCATCGATCTCCTTGCTGCCGACAAGTGAGGAGGAGCGATAGCAATCGAAGAAATCGCCTCAGCCTCGGGATCCCACTAGTGCCGTCAACCACCTCAGCTATTGTTGAAATCACCAAAAATAAAGGAGAAAGAGGAGAGCCACGGTGGTGGGGAAGAAACTGAAAGGAAATGACGCCACTGAAGGAGGACGACGCTCGCAGGGATGACCGGAGGTGACGTGGCAGCGGTGCGGCGATCCGAGCCTCGTCTGCGTCATGAGCAACGGCAGCCAACACCGCCTCCCCTTCAATTCCCGATTCTCCCTCCCGTTCTCCTCTACTTCATTCTTTTTTTATAACTTCTTTCTTCTCTTTTTAATTTTAAACCACACCTACCCCTTCTTTTATTTTTAACCACGCACGTTGCACACACTTAAACTTTTAAATTCCAACCTTTTCTCTTTTTTTTTAACTACACACTTAACTTATTTTAAATCCCACCTTTTATTATTATTATTATTATTATTATTATTATTATTATTATTATTATTAGTTTCTGGGGCGTTACATTAATCTCTTATTGGTTACATGCAAAAGAGAGAAAATAGAGAGGGTGTATATGTTGGTAGAAGTAGGCAGCAATGAGAGAGTAAAATACACATTTTTTCTCTCTTTTATCTCTCATCTCTCATGTCCCTCTAAAGAAATAACTCTTTCTCTCTATTGAAGACATCTCTCTCAAGTTTTTTGTGTATGTATGTGGATTCAAAGAGTTTTGAAAGGAGATTTGTTAATGTAATGTGCTCTCCTTTATATTTTCATTGTCTTCTTTTTCTTTTTGGAGTTAAAAACTTTGTACGAGGAGAAAATTTTGTAATTTATGAATTCATATCTCATGAAGATGAAGAAAGTGAGAAAAAGAGCTTTGATGGAAGATTTTGAAGAAATTTGGAGTAAATAACAAATTTGGGAACTTCTTTCTTCTTTTTGCATGTGATTGTCTAACTTGTAGTATTGATATAGTGTGTAATGGGTGATTTTTGAGAGGATGCTCATGGAAATTAAGGTTAAGTGAAAGAAAGATTGAATAATTGTTGAAATTGTATTTATTCATCTTAAATCCATTTCTGTAATTTGTGAATATCTTGAGTTCTACAACTCCAATTTGGGTAATTCAAGTTTGTATTTTCACCTAAGACATAGAAATACAATTTTGTAGAAGAGACCTTAGACTGATTCTGCCTCTAAGTATTTTTAAAATTAATTTGAATTTCATAGTGAGTTGCTATCCAATTTTAGGGAGCAGGTTGCAGTATTTTTGCTATATTTTTTGGTAGAGAAATCTAAATCTTATGAGAAAAAATTATGAATAAAATAGACTCAAATGAGTACAATTTTCATGAAGAAAAATTAGTCTAATTTTGTACTCATTGTCTTTTATGAATTTTCTAAGTGGTAACAAAAATTGGTTTTGGTTTTATGAATAGTTTGTGATTTTTCTTGTATATCTTAAGTTCTAGATATGTTATTAAAGTGATTTTTTGATGTTATAAAAACTAGACATATATAGGAATAAGTTTATAGAAGACTATTTTTTTTTCTAAAAATGTCCTTTTGAAGGTCTAAATTAATTTAAAAGTTTAATATGTGAGTCTGCTTATTGACAGAATTATGTATGTGATGATCAATAGAGAATTGTTACTGACCGTGAGGTCAGTCTAGAATCAAAAGTGTAGCTATTTCATGGTCAGCACTTTTTTGGTACTGACCGTGACCCTCATCTATTTCACTTAAATTTGATTTTTAAGTTGCAAATTGATACCAAAGTTTATCTGAATCTCTATAAATATTTTTATAGCATTATAAGTATAAAATAAAGGTAAATTGTGTCAATAAACATGTGTAAAACATAATGATATATGAGAATAAAGATATTAATGAACAATAATACTAGAAAACATGAATATACATGATTTTTATTGATTTCTTGAGGTTATTGATATGTTTATAGTTGAAATGTCAACTTTGCATGTATAAAGAAGTAATGTTATTAGTAAGGTATATGTGTGATTATACACATAAATATAGTATGATCATACATGATTGGATTTAAATCTTGAAATATGTTTTAGTGTAAAGATGCAAAGGATATGTTCAAGGTGAAATGTATAAATATGCCTTTACTTAATGATGACATAGATATGCATTTGCATTTGCATATAATTATGGTTCCTATAAACATATCATACAAGTATGATAGTAGAAAGCTTGTACAAGTATGAATTTATAAGCATATTCAAATGTGTTCTTGAGTCTATGGCATGTTTACAAGAAATATGAAAATATAGATATGTGGATATGTATACTTTGAATAGAGGCACTCAATATAATATGATGATAAATGTTATTTATATATGTGTTCATGTAGAGATACATGCCTTGATCTCCTTACAAATAAAGGATAGTAATGCTCAAAAGTGAAAATGGTCACATGTCGTTTACCTTACATAGTTTCACATGACTATACATTTTTATAAATGTGTATATATTTTAATAAAGTTAATAAAAAATGAAGTGAGTTTTTGTAAATAGAATTAATTGCCTGCATTGAGTCTATGATGTGGAGAGATAGACATGCCTATAAGGGTATCTTATTTGGTGTCTTCAGGTGATCTAATACTTTTGGGTATCTCCTCGATGCTTTTGGGTGACCTAATACATTTGGGTATCTTCTCGGTGTCTTCAGATGATATATTTTCAACCCCGTTTTGATTGTAGTTGACCTCATTTTGGCAATTAGATAGACATGATCCCGTTTGGACCATAAACAACCCTGTTTGGGTTGTAGCCGATCCCATTTGGATCCGCTTGACCCGTCAGATAGTTTCGTAACTTCGGATGCTTTTGTATAATCCATTATCTACTTTTTTAAAATAGTGCAGGCTTTATACCAAAGTTAAGAAAAGCTTAATATTTAATTTAAAGTTTCATAAAGCATGGGAATTCTTAATTTGATTTCATAATATTTTGAAAATGAAATTTATTTTTATTTCATATGGAACATGTATTATAAGTAGGTTATATCATAATTATATGTATGTGGCACAATATGTGGAATGGCATGTCTTAAGATAAAAGGGTATTAAATTATTAAAAGAACGAAACCACTGTCATAACTTTATAAGTGTTTCCATATAAAAGAATATAAGATTTTCGTATTCACAATGATTGCTTGTTCCATATCTATAAGTGTATTTTGTTATAGGTCATTTCATGTATATGAACCTAAGAGCCATGACCTTATGTATATAAGAATAATCAAGTGACGAAGTATAATTGATATGCTTGATTGATAGACATGATGCTATGCTACACCTAATACATTGAAAAATGAATAACTTTATACATTAAAAAGTAAGCATTAAGTAATATAATAATCTCAGGATAAATGGAAGTATAGATTTGCCATAAAATTCTAATGTGTATATAACAAAGGCATATGGGAATAGATGGAAAAAATAATTTCAATATTTATGGAGATTGTATATGAGATTGATAATAGATAATAATTATGATTTTATGATAAAATATTGTGTATATAAAGCATCAATGTCAATTTACTATCATTGAATCATATGATTTTCATGAGTTGTCCTAAATGTTAATTCTTATTTCATCTCCTAGATTGTATCTCTATTATTGGATCATTGTAATATTTGAGGCATGTTGAGTATTTGTTGACAATCGCTGTGAGTTGTCGTTTATCATATTTTTAGTTATCCACTAAGCTTTATAGTTTAGTGCGAATTTTTATTCGTGTATGTAGCAAAGATAGAAGTTTCTCTCTGGGTTGATATCTGCAGCAGGTTGGCCAACACAAGTTCTTGAAAATTAAAAAGTGTATAGTCTTCATTTTGGTTCCTCTTGTATGTGGAAGATTTTAAATTGTGTTGGAATTTTGTACAAGTATAGTTTATTTTGTATAGGAAACATTGTAATATTTTAAAGAGACTCCCTTGTAAGTAAAGTTTTTAATAGTTAAGTTTATATATTATAGGTTAAGTTATCTTATATAATCTCTATATAGTTTGGTTAATGATTTAATAGCAGGGGAAAATATATAAGGATAAAGTGATATAGTTAGGTTATAGGACAAGGATGTTATAATTAGTGTCATCATATCCGTCTTTTATTTATACAGATTAGATCCGTCTTTTATTTATACAAATTTGGATAAAAAAATTAAAATAAATAAATAACATTTTTGTTAAAAAAACAATAATAATGATGTAACATTTCTTTTTGGGTGAAATCTTATGCTTACAAAAATAAATAAATAAATTGAAACAATTTGATTTTGTGATGAAGTAATATATTGAATCTTTAACCAAATAAAATTGCATTATTTAACGTAAGCACCTAAAATTTTTACCAATTTCTAAATCTAAATGGGTATTTGGTTTAACTATAGTAAAAAGTGATAATTTTTTTTTTTATCCCAACAGTTTTATATAAGCGTTTGGTTAATTTTTTAAAACAGGAACTAATAGTTGTTTTTCATTTAAACATCGGCTTTTTAAAAAAACAAATACCATTTTAAAACTTTTTCATGATCTATTATCAATTAATTTAACAAAAAAGTAAAATGATTTATTACTATTTATAAAATGTTTAAAGTATATAAATATAATATATATTACATGCATTTATAAAAATTTATCTTTATAAGTTACCATATTTTTTTACTTAATTTTTATTTAAGCAATTTATAATTTTTTATATTATATTATTATTCATTTATTTATTTTTAATAAAGATATACTTTTATATTAAAAAATATATGTTGTTTGATAATTAGTATATCATCAAACAACAACTACCATATATAATTTTATTAAATACTTAAATATTAATCACCAATCAGATATTAGCAAATATCAGTAATATGTATTTATTATCGGCTGCGTTCGTTCGATAAATTAAATGGGGTCTAAGAATTTCCTACCATTGAGCAAATTGAATGATATATATATACGCAAATTAATGATTAATTTAGTCCTAAAATTTGGTTAGATTAATGATTTAGTGAACTAACGAATAAACTTATATTTGAGTTTCACGGTTTAATTAAAAACAACGCCAAATGACAAACAATTAGACCATCTTAATCAAACCTTGACAACTTTGGAACTCAACAAACAAAAGATCAAATTTTTTTTAATTAATCATCCTAAATTTTATTGTATCAATTAAATTTGAATTCAAAATATCACTGCTGGTTAATATTTCTTACCCTTTCCGCTAAATATATCAAAAATTCCCGAGATTTCCCATCCTAAAGCTACTCTGCATCACCAACAGCCATAGTACAAAAGGCCAAACTCTCGTCCGCGTCAAAAAGCAAAGACCAAACTCTCATCTGTCTAAAAGGGCAGAACCCAAGCTGGTGCGGTTTTCGCCTGTGTACAAACCCAAACCGACACGTGTCCTTGACTAGGCACGAGCATCAAGAATGAAAACGGCTGTTGTATTGTGATGTGTAGCGGTACCCCCTTGGCTTTGCTTTTGGTTTAAGCATTATTCTTTTGTCTTCGTCATTCATTTTCTTCAGCTTATAAAATCTCTTAATTGAAACAGTTTTGTTAGCCAATGCATACATCTCAGTTCTGAGGCCCATAGAAGGCGGTTATTTTCAATCGCTGGCAGTTAAATCGACGATTCAGAGGCCAACTTGCACAAAATAATTAAAAAGACTGCAGTTTTTGAATTGTAGATGCGTTTTGTTTATGCTCTTATTGTCATTTGGTGCAGAAAATGAGAAAGTTGTAGTCTTTGGTGTGTTTTCCAGGTAGGTATTGTTGATATATTTCTTCGGTTGCGCATTTAAATGTTTGCTTGGCTACTAAAAATGGAGACTTTGGTTGTTGCAGGGAATAGTTAGGTAGTGTAAGAGATGGATGGATTTGTGGGAAAATTGCGGGGATCTGGTTGGTTTTGAAGCATGGAGACTGTAAGAGATATGGAGCCACCAAGAGGTTTTTTGGCTTCTTGCGGGCACTTTATCTGTTTTCTTCCCTTCTTCTGCGGGCTTCTGCTTCTGGGGACTATTAAAGGCTGGTCTCCTTTTCTTTCTTCCTTTCTTTTACTGATTTTACACGCAAAGTAATTCGTCATTGTTCTCACTGTTCCAATTGAATATTAACGTTCATATTTTGCACTCTAGGTTGGCATTTTAATGGATAGAAGTAACAATTATAATTTACCACTTCATCTGGCTACTTGGCTTTTAACCAATATGAAAATTTGGTTTCTTCAGTTTCATATTTCCATTATTGTTCTCTCGATCTTTTTCTTCTTTCTTGGCTTAGATTCTGCTAAAATGCAATTCATATGTCTCACACGGTTAGTTTACACATTGGTCAGCATTCTTGCTATGGCAAACAATTGTTACTGTTGGAAAGGTTTATTTTTGGAAAATTAAGAGGGTCTGCTGCAAGGGGTTCCAATCAGGAAAATGCGCATGAGTGGAGTATAGGTCTAACGTAAACTTATTGCTTTTCAAAATGTATGTGCAGGTCTCTCTTTCTGCCCAATAGCAGGCCTTATCATTACAATTGGAAACTCTGCTATCATATTGGCTCTTTGGCCATTATATACTTTCTGGACATATTATTCAATTTTGAGGTGCTTTTCTGGACCCTATATTTTCCTATATGCTTGGCCCCTGTGGCTATCAGTTGTAGTTGTGGTCACTCTCATTCTCTTAATTTTTCTGACGGGCAGAGCCAAACAATTAGGGCCAATTCTGAAGATTGTTCTCTGCTTATGCCTACCAGCTCCTTTGATTCTTTGGCCAGTCGTTGGCATTGTTGGAAGTATCTTAGGTGGAGCTCTGTATGGGTTTCTTTCACCTGTATTTGCCACTTTTGATGCAGTTGGGGAAGGGAAGAGTAACCAACTTTTTCACTGCTTTTATGTATGTGTTAATGCCAACATCTGGTAATTTTATTATCTATTTATTTTTCTTCCTTGGTAACTATTGATTCCCGGTTTCTGAATTAAAAGGATGGAACATGGGATACTATCAAAAGGAGTTGTACTATTGTCCGTGATTTTGGAGATTTTTGTTATCATTCTTATTTTTCATATATGGATGACCTGCAAAGACAACAACCTACGGATAGAAAATATTATGAAATCAGGTGTTCTCCTTTTCTCCCTTTCATTTTGTTTGACTGGTTTTATTTGTCCCTGTTCAGCTAATTTACAGCTGGAAATTAGTTTGCTTGGTTGGGAATTTATTTCACTCTTTTGATGATTAATGTAAGCTTGGATGGAGTTTTAAAATTCCATTTTGTTTTATGTTTTAGTTTCAAGCTTCCTTAACTTTTCCACTCTTAAGTGCCTGATTTTTAGACTTTATATGAACTGTCTTTCCACCTCTGTATGCTTAAAGACTAAGTTCAATCAATTTAAGATGTCATGTTGAGGTACAAAGAGTTTGAAGCTAAAAGAGCAGGTCAAAGTGCTCGTCCAAATAGTGACCACCATGTCCGGATGGTTGGAATACCTTTCAGCTTTTATAGAGCTTGTGAAGACAGTAGTACTTAAAATCTTCTTGTATGATGCTGGTCGGTTGGTTCTTTGATTGCTGCTGTTGAGTTCAGGTTGCTCACTATCACATCTAACTTGCTTTCATAGGATACCTTTTTTTTAGTTGCTAGAATAAGGTGCCACTCCAGTTAAAAGAGGATTCTCGTTGCAAAAGGCTCTCCACTTTGCAAGGATGCTGAAACTTGCCTATCATATGTACCCTTTCCCTTATCTTCCATTGCCTCCATCGTCCTATTCTCTTTCTTTCATGAAGAGGGTTTTTTCCTGACAATTTGCCAACTCATGTATGAGTGCAAATGCTTCAAAACATACAGAGTCAAAGTAGTCTTAAGGGCAGCTTGTGTGTCCAGAAAGTGTTGCCTGTTAAATTGACAAGTTTATGGGATTAAACTAAATTTTTTAAGCCGGCAGAGTCTACAACCAAAGCTTTATATCTTTCTCTTTGTAAAATCTGAAAGTAGGAAGCGGAACTAAATGTAGTAACTTCTATGTCTGGACATGAGTACATACCCCTCATTGGTTTCCAAACTATTCCACTGCCATGCATGAATCTTTTACAAATATGATAAACTAGCTTTGAAACTTGTCTAGCTCAATAACATCTGATATGCAGAAACAAGTAAGAAACACTAGTATGTCTGGAATGATTTTCTTTTGCAGTACACTAGTTTGGCATTGATTTGACTATTCTTAGAAAAGGACATTGGTTTGACTATTCTTAGAAAAGGACATTGGTTTACATGCAATTTTCAATCATTACTTTTTGCAGATTGCTTTATATTCCCGGTGCTCTTATAGCTGCCTTACTTGGTGTCATGTTTGACTTTCTGCTGATCTCAATTGTTGCCCTCTGCAAAAGCCCATATATGCTCTTTAAGGGGTGGCATCGTTTGTTTCATGACCTTATAGGAAGGGAAGGTCCATTTTTGGAGACAATATGTGTACCATTTGCAGGTCTTGCAATCCTTCTTTGGCCATTGGCTGTCGTTGGAGCAGTTTTAGCCTCCATGCTATCCAGCATCTTCCTTGGTGCTTATGCAGGAGTGGTTGTATACCAGGTTATTCGTGTGTCTACTGCATCTTATATAGATTTAGTTTCTCTGGAAATTTCTATAAGCCACAGCATGAGTATTCGGAATTTTGAGCTACTTTTTGCATCATAATCTTGCAATCAAGAAACCCAAAAGCTTATCTTGCAGATGGATCTTCATGAACAGGATGAATAGCTGTTAATCCTGTGGGCTTTGAATTGCAGGAGTCTTCATTTTGGTTTGGCCTTTGCTATATTGTTGCATCATGGGCCATTTATGATGAATACAGCAATGACATTTTGGACATGCCTGAAGGATCTTGCTTCCCGAGGTTTTTTTCAGTCTTTAAATGCCTTAATGTTATGATATGGTGGTTGTCAACTCTGACAAAATTCCATAAATTTCTGATATCGATAGGCCAAAGTACCGAGGGAAAGCTGAACTGACTAAAAGCACAACTCATGCATCCTCGTTTTCAAAGATGAGTTCTTTTCAAGAAAAATTTAAGCGCACAGAATCGCTTACACCTATGATTGATCTGAAACCCTTTGTGGTATTTATATTACATTTTTCCTATTTGGCCTATTTCACAAATGAGATTCTACATTAGGAATAAGGTTCTGATTCATGTTTTCACAATTTGTTTAGCTGCTTGATGGGTTGTTTAAGGAGTGTAACCGTCATGCGGAGAAATTTGTGTCCGAAGGACTGATAACGCCACAAGACATTGAAAATGCCAGTGCTAAGAAAAGTAGCACGGTAATAAGCATTGGTCTACCAGCTTATTGTCTTCTTCAGGCGCTTTTGCGCTCTGTGAAAGCCAATTCTGAGGGTATTTTGTTGAGTGAGTGAATGCTCCCTCTGTATCACTCTGCCCTAAAGATTTTTAGTTATTGTTATTTGTTTAAACAGTCTAAAGTTCCTAACATGAGCTTCATTAACATAGGTGACACTCATACTGAGATAACAAGCAAAAATAGACCAAAAGATGCCTTCTATGATTGGTTCTTAAACCCTATTATTATCATGAGAGACCAAATCAAAGCACAGAACCTTTCTGAGGAAGAGGAGGATTATCTATGCAAGCTAGTGCTGTTGAATGGCGATCCAATGAAATTAAAAAGCATAAATATTGGTCCGGCACCTGAATCTGAGCGTAGACGGGCTGAACTTGATGCACTAGCCAGAAGGTAAAGCAAAACTCTTCTATAATTATTATTATTATTATTTTCAGTTTGTGATGCTTCATTTCTGTTTGCAAATTCAGGCTTCATGGTATTACTAAATCTATATCACGATATCCTACTTCAAGACGACATTTCCAGAAGTTTGTGAATAAGTTATCAGAAGATCTGGCGAAGAAGAATGGTGACAGCAACTCAGGCAATCGAGGAATGGGAAGATCGAAAAGTGCTATTGCACGATATTTCTCTTTTAATAAAAGCAGATCAAACCACAATGGTACTGATCAAGAGTCCCAACATGGAAGGGAAAGTGAAGTTGTATAGTGATTAAAGTTTATTACCAGGAAGCAATTTTCTTGTTTCTACTTTAAAAAAAAAAAAAAAACTTTGAGTAGGGTGTTTTAGTATAGGGTTGATATTACATGAACCTCCTTAACTTGTTGCTGATGAAAATGAGAAATTACTGACAGGTTCTGCTTCTCTTCCCATTAGTTGTAAGAGATAGTGCATGACATTCGCTGTTGCAGTTGATATTGAAACTTGGAGTTCAGAAGGCAGAAAGCTGTTCATAACATTTTAAAATTACTTTTCTAAAAGAAGAACATCAAAAAGGTTTTGCTAATGCTATATTGCAACAGAAGACGGTACTTACCTAAATCAAGTAAATAAATTCATGTTTATTATTATTTTACATAAAATAACTGTTTATTATTAAATTATTTTTTCCTGAAAAATTTTGAATAGTAATTCGATGCACATATAAGCCTTACTATTAATGTGCGTTTAATAAAATGGTATAAAATCCTAAAATTTCTTCCTATCATCCTGACATTTCCGATACTGGGAAGCTTTACATTTTATCTCTAGTTTCAACTTCATAAGATGATAAGGTCAAAGAAAATCCCAAATTATCTCCCCCACTATCTCCATCTCTACTCTTTTTAACTTCCATAGAAACTACCTTGTTGCTCAATGTTAACCTCCTCAATTATTTAAACCCACAAACCTCTCTTATTTTCATCCTACCAAACCAAAGCTTGCTTCTCTTTTCTTAGACGTCAATGGATTCCACCAACCTAATCCTTCTCGTCTTCACCATCTTCTCTTCTCTTCACTGCTTCTCAGTCTCTTCCTTTGAATACCAGGTTGGTGGTATCAAACCCTGGGCTGTTCCTCCTCCTAATGACACTTCCTTCTTCAACCACTGGGCTTCTCAAAACCGCTTCCAAATCCATGATGCTATCCGTAAGTTAAAAGTTTCTTTTTTTAAAACGATTTGTGGATTGTTTTTCATTGTTTGTAATGCAGGGTTTATGTACAAGAAAGATTCAGTGATGGAGGTAAGTGAAGAAGAGTACAACAAGTGCAATTCAAGTCACCCTAGTTTCTTCTCCAACACAGGCAATACAGTTTACGAGCTTAAGCATTCAGGTCCTTTCTATTTCATTAGTGGAGTTTTTGGACATTGCCAAAAAGGACAGAAGATGATTGTTAAGGTTATGGAAGAGGATTATGCTTCCCATAATGTTGGGGATCCCAAGAAATCCGCCGCTTTGCCTTCTACTATTCTTCCTAAACTGCCTTTTCTTCGTGTTTTTTTGGTTACTTATTATGTTGCTTCTTATTGTGTCTTCTACTAGAGTTATTTGTGTTTCAGTTTTTATGTGAACATTTGTACATGTTACCATAATTGTTGTTACCTATGAATATTTACAAATTATGGATAGGCAAAACTTAATATTAGCACTAAAGAACTTTCATTCATTAGCAAACATTGCTCAAAGTCACAATAAGTAAGGAGAAGAAAATCTAACATCAGAATGATAGAAAGTTAGCTATGCTAAACACAAAGTTCTACAGAATTACATGAATATTAGAAAGTTATGATCGGCCATTCTTCCTCACTTCCAATCTGAAACCAAATTAAGCTTCAACTTTCATAGCACATTTGATTTTCATTTTGCATTTCCAGTTTCAGAAACAGCAAAACCACTTCTTCTACAACCAAAAAAACCATTAAATAATACTGATTTAGTGATGAGAGCTGTGAAATCTTGAGTTCGAGCTCTTTATATGCACGTATATATATAAAATAGCAATAGAAAACGAGACATACTGCAGTTGGGTCCTGATAGGGTTCATCAGGTTTGTGGAGATTATTGTTTCTCTGTGAGGCTGCACCTGGGCCTGCAGCTGCATTGGATTTTTTCTCATCTCTCGCTTTGCTAAATATTACTGTAAATCCTTCTGCAGATGCTGGATTGTTCACATCCCATTCCCCAAATTTGGGTAAAGGCCGACCCTTATCCTGATACCATAATATAAATAAAATTCACCAAAATAAGCCATCTTTAATGTGCTTGGAGATGTAAAGCTACGATCACTTGATTGTTATTTATAATGTATTTGAGAAATAAATCCATAACAGATTCATATGCTTTAAAGGTGAGAACTTTGTGATCGTTGCGATAACAAGAAAATATTAAAAATGTTTAGGGAACATACCGTGGCCATGGGAAGATTTGAATGCCTGAACTGCTGCAGGGAAAAGGGAAAAGAAAGAAAGAAAGAAAATGAAGATTGAGAGAGAATGAAGAAGGAAGAAGAAAAGGAAAGGCAGAAATGAGAGAAGAGAAAAGCAGGAGAGCGAGTATTAAGGAAGTTGACGTTATTACACTAGCGGATGTTAATAATCCATGTTTGTTTCATCACCTAACCAATTTACTTTTTTATTCTTGTTATTATTTGTACTCATCCTCTTCTTTTTCATGCATCATTCTTCCTGTTGCAACTTATTAACGACTTTCTATTTGTATGTATCCCAAACACCCTCTTTCCATGTTTTTATAATGTATGGTATAGTAATATCTTAAAAAAAAAAAGAAATTCTGTATTGATATTATATTTGAAATGACGGTATGATTTTACAATATATTTAACTGTATTATATAAAAATTATATAACTATATTACCCTTTTTCATATATAATAGATAAAAAAATTATTATATTAATAATTTAAATATAATTATTGTTCATTTTTATTAACATTTTTAGCAAAAAAATTATACAACATTTGCATTATGCCAACATTAATAGACACCAATTTACAATGTAAATATAAATAATAATTTTCAGTCAAATATAAATATTAAAAAATTTGAAATTAAACACCTCAAAATAATGCACACTAAAATAATTCATGCATTTTTAATACAAATATGATATATAATTTTTTTTTTAAAGAATGAAGTCTGTCCAATTTACATGGGGCAACAATGGTGAATAAAAATAATCTCTGTATAAAAAATATGATATATTTAATTATTTATTAAAAAATGTAGGAAATGATAGGGAATTCTGGAAATTAAAGTAAAAAACCATGAAATCACATCAAATTGATGTGGCATGCCGAGGCAGAATTTTCTTCATAAATTTAATACAACCAAACCCCATTAAAAATTATTAAATTAGAAATACAATGAAGCTAAACATGGTTTTTGCTGGTTTATTATAAAACAACCAATGTTATTAAAACCAGATCGAATAAAGAATTAAAGAGCTCAAGGATTCATGATTTGACTGGTTCATTTGGGTTCAACTAATTTTTTTTAAATAATATTTTTAAAATTTTATCTAAATATTATGAAAATATCACTAAATAAAAAAAATTAAAAATAGTTTAAAAAAATATATTTATCATCAAATATTAATAAGAAGACTATATTTTCAAGTCATTCAACATTTATAACAAAAATTTAAAATAAATATAGTAAAAAATTGTAAATTTTTAAATAAACTCTTCAAATATAAATTATAATTCTTATTTTATTCATAAAAAATTCATTAAATTGCTTAAATTTTAATTATTTTATATTTATAATTTTATTTTATTTTTTTCAAAAAAATTATTGGATTGATATTTTGTACAAAAAATTGATTTTCCTAAATTTGAACTGATTTATTACGATTTTATCCGTTTTTTTTTTCAGTTTCAGCCTGATTTTCCGGTTTTTTAATGGTTCAAAATGGTTGCTTCCAGTTTTAATCAATTTGGTTTTTATATATTAAACCAATCGAATCAGTAGACGGTTTACGATTAAACCGATCCGGTCCAATTTTAATAACATTGGCTTTTTTACACAACACCATCCATTGCAATCATCCAAACAAGGTGTAAAATAATCACAATGTTTATTTATGTCTAATTTTAACAATTTTTCATGGGTTATATGATAAAATTACACCTCCACTAGTTGAAGAATCAGTGAAGAAATAGGTACAGGAATTAAAAATTAAACCGTGATTGAATAGGAATTCAACCCAGCTTTATCATATCTATTTGTATGTGAGAAAGACGTGATTTTACATCTAACATAAATTTGAAATATATAATTATAGTTTAAATTGTATATAAATATTTATTCATCTATTTAGTCATAGCTAAAATAATTTAAAGGCTAATTATAAATATATAATTAGTCATGAAGGTAAAATTTATAGAAAATCTAATAAAACTTTGAATTTAAATGAATATAATTATAATTGATATATAGAATAAATGTTATAGTGTAATTGGCTAAATATAATAACATTAAAGTCAAATGGATCGAAAATTAAAATCCAATTGTCAAGAGATAAGTTGGGGTAACAAACTTTAAGATTGCCATCAAAACTTAAACAGAATGCATGGTGTACACGTTTGGTTATAATTTAGATATTTGAAAATTTAAAAGTTTGGATATTTTGAAAATTATATCTTGTAAATTTGTTACGGTTCTTTTAAAAATTAAGAACGATTCGATAAGATTGATACAATACAGCAACTGAATCTAAAAAGAATTCAATAAATTATATTATATTATTATTAACAAGTGGATGTATTAATGATCCATTCTCAATTTCTGCATTTTTTTGGTCGTGAAACCAAATGGTAAAAGCTTTTTCCTTACTATCATTTATGCTTCACAAAGCCTGATGACACGAAAACTTTTATGGCACCATATACGGAGGTTTAAAGGTAGTATATCAAAGGCATGGGTGTTGGGTGGTGATTTTATTGAAGTTCTTTCTTTGACTAACCAAAAAGTTGGTAGGGTTCAGTATTTAACAATGTTTTCATCAGCAGATCGGATATTGATTTGGTCTGCCAACTGAGTCAAGAGTTAATTGGTTGAACCGAATTTACTTAAAGTTTTTTTTAAATACAATTATTTATAAAAAGTTAAAAATATGATATGCCAAAATATATTTAAAAATCTATTAGAGAATTTGAAATTTTCAGACAATTGTGGCCAATTTGTTCACAGATTTCAACCTTTGTTCTTTGCCAATAGTTTACAGAATGAAGAACATTTTCAGACAATAGTTTACAAAATGGAGAACATTTTTATTTATACTATGTTTGAAGAAAAGATAGATTATTTGTAATTAAAGGCCAAGATACAGCATTCTAATGAAATTTACTTAATTATACATTCTATTAACAGGGAAATTCTAACTAATTTTTCTAAAATGTTACAATAAATTTGATTAAATAGTAAATAACCTTGTACGGTTTCTTTTGAATATCTTGCGCCATCATAAGATGTAACAAAAAGGAATCTAAGTTGTAACAAGATAGATCTAGATCATAATAAAAGAGTTTTGTTGTGTTTTTGGAGCTTCGTCATCACTTCCGATCACAAACTATAATGAGCACTCACACCCAAATTGTGACAAAAAGACTCAGTTGCTGCTAATTCTGGAGTTTCATCACCACCTATCATCGCAAGCTATGGTGAGCCTTATGACAAGCAGCACTGGTTCCCATCTATCCAACTCACTTCTCTCCATATTTTTTATATTAAATTGTATTTAGGTGAAGAAGAAATGAAGAAGAGGAGAACAAAAGACAGTTGCATGAAATGGATGCAGAGAAAGGGAAGGAAATTTAGGGATTTAGGGTTTTAAAGAATTTTTAATAAGGAAGAATGAAATTCCTTTAAAACTTTACATTTTTAGGTTAAACCAGTTTTCGATTTGATTCGCTGAGTTTCGGTTCAATTCGATTTTTTCAGTCCAAACCGAGTTTTTACTACTTTTGATTGTTATGTTGGATTAACTTGGATTCCTGGTTGATTCACGGTTGGATCGATCAAGTCAAATCGAGTTTCAAAACATTGGTATTTAAGAAGGGTGAAGGAGTATAATCGATGGATTAAAAAAATGGAATTTGTAGATATGTGATTCTGTGGTCATCGGTTTACATAAGGAGAAATAGAGTGCAAGCACAACTGGATCATTTTTTTCTTTAATCTTAAAAAGAGGGTTATGTTTAAAGAGGTGCGGGTTACAAATTTACCTTATCATCATTTGGTCTATTGCCCTATACTTTGGGAAAAGATTTATCGAACGAGTCTTTATCCATAAGATTTCAGTATGATCTTACTTAAGAAACAATCGATTCTTTCTAAGATGTAGTGTGTTATAATTGAAGCCAAGGTATGCCATTTACTCAAGCCAAAGAAAGTGTTTACAGATACTAGTATGCGATCGGCCAAACATGTGTATAGAGATATTTTTAAACAAAAGCGTCGCGTTACTATCTCAGTTGGCTAGTATTCAGAAACAAAATGAGTTTCAAACCTCTCATCGGCTCTATCAATTGGAAACAAAGTTAATGAAGGAGTTGGAGATGGTGTTATACAAGGAGGAATTAAATTGGTTCCAAAAATCTAGACATTCATGGCTTGCCCAAGGTGACAAAAATACTAAGTTTTATTATAAGGTGACGATTGTGAGAAGGAAAAGAAATTGCATTGAAGGTTTGATGGATGATGAAGGGTTTTGGAGAAAGAATATTTCAGACTTAAAAGATATTACTTTATCATTTTTAAGAAGCTTTTTACATAAGAGGATCAATTAGGATGTTTAGTTCGAATGGTCTCTACTTAGCTTGGTGTGGCACCGCTGCAACAAGAGAATGGTTTGTTTAAACCTATCACTATAGAAGATGTATATAAGGCAATGTTTAAAATAAACCCAGTAAAAGCACCTATAATGGATAGGCTAACAGTTGGCTTTTATCAATGTCATTGGCAAGAGGTATAAGAAAGTGTTTGTCGATTTGTTATGGAGATATTTGAAGGAAAACGTGAGATTGGAGAAGTCAATGAAATGATGGTCGTGCTTATACCAAAAGTAAAGAATACAAAATTTCTGACTCAAATGAGATTAATAAGTTTATGTAGTGTCATTTATAAAGGGCTTAATACATAAATAGCCACCTATACTTGTACACTTTTGCCATCTTGCCCCCAAAACTTATAATTTTACCAATTTAATACTTATAGTTGTTTATTATTAATAAAATAAATACCTCATTTGTTTGTTGGCAAAGCGTGCATCACACATGCTTGACATGGCTGACAAATCATTTTTAACCAATAAATTTGCAACACCTAAACTAATTTCACTTAGATTTTTCTCACCACTCTCCTCTCTCTCTGTTTCGATCTCTCTCCACTCTCTCTATTCTCGTTCTCTATTCCTATTTCTCTCTCTCTCTGAAAGCACGATCAGAGAAGGAATATCACATATCGATCTCTATCCATCTTTGTCACTCATTCTCACACGATCTCCACCATCCATTGCCAATAACAATCTTTGCCACCCCATTGCTGACCTCCATAAATCTTTATAGCCTTCTTTCTCTCATAGTTCACTCCCCCCCTCTCTCTCTACCTCTGACTCATTTTTTTCAAGATTGTAATAGCTAGCTTAAAAAATGATATTTTGAGCACGCTTAACATAAAAGACACTGAAATATTCTCTTCCTAATAAATTGGTTTTTTCAGCCCAAACTTCACAATGAAAATGTTTCGTAAATGCGAATAAGGGAACAAATGTTACCAACCCAAACAAATGCCCTGATTTATATATATATTGCTTTATTTCTATTTTGTTGGACAATTTGCTTATGTAATAACTTAAGTAAGATTTTTTTTTGCTATTTATTGCTTTCTTTACTTGATTGGGATGTTCACTTAAATTTTATCACAAATGCATCGTGTGAGAGAGTAGAGAGGATTAATTTTAAAATTTAATTATAAACCAACACCTAACCAAAATATCTAATAAAAGGAATGCCATGAACACCAGTTTATAATTAGTCATCAAAATGAGGTTGAGAATTAATTTCCAATATTCTATTGGGTGGCGACTAAATGATATCTGCCTCTTTGATCCCATTTGTAGACGCATTTTATGGATTGACCATCAACAATGAATTGGACTTAACCCTTTTTATTGCGAAATGATCAGTTTATGATAAAAGTGAGCCTCCTCCGATCTTGGACTCTAAAAGCGGACCTCCAAGAACGAATCTAGAAACCAACGGCGGCCCCAACGTGCATCACAATTATTATTATTATTATTATTATTATTATTATTATTATTATTATCATCATCATCATCATCATCATCATCATCATCATCATCATCATTATTATTATTATTATTATTATGGCTATTTTTTTGGTCAAAGATATTTCTAAAAGCTCAAAAATAATTCCCATATAAATCCTTTTACACCCAAAAGTCTTATTTATTTTCTATAATCTTGGTTAACTTTTATTCTATAATCCAGTTGCCATTATATGTTTCCATCATTTAATTATTTCTTCCTTTAATCACTATTTATTTAAGAAAAAAATAAATCCTAAATCCCCTTAATAAATTTCATTTTCATTAGATTAGTTACTTGAGACTGACAGTTCCATACAAATTTACTTCATTTAAATTTTGGATACTCATAACTTATCTTGGACGGCATTATTTGTTTTTTATAAGCTATAATTCACAAAATTGGATTTTTAAGTTATTACAAATAGAGCCTTTTGCTCCAACTAAAGGGATTAAACAAGGTGATACTTTGTCACCATATTTATTTGTCTTTTACATAGAAAAACTAACACATTTAGTAGAGGATTCCATGAATAAGTCGATACACTACTAAAAAAATGCATTTTACCGACGACTTTTTACCAATGGATTTGTGATTTTACCAACGGAAAATGATCTTGCTGACGTTTTCTATTATTTTACCGACGGAATTCATCCATCAGTAAAACGCTCGTAGGTACCAAATTACCGGCGGATAATTCCGTCGGTAATATTTATAAAAAATATTGCATCGGTAGATTTATTTAAAATTCGTCGTATGTTTCGTCGCGTTGACCATTTAGCGACGAATATTTTATCGGTGAACCGTCGGTAAAATTTAATGAATAAAATATAAATTTATTTTAGTATAAACAGCGACGGATTTTATCGTCGATAATTTTGTCTGTAAATATATTTAGTATAATATTAAAATTACTGGAATGGAAGCAACGGATTTTTCCGTCGGTAATTTGTCGGTAACATATTATATTTCAATTTATTTTTTTTATTTTTTTTGCAAAAATTATATATTTCGTATTTGTAAATCCAAAATTAAACACAATAAAGTCAATATAAAAATATAAATCTAAATTGAAGGTATATATTAATTAATAATTTTAATATATAACAAAAATAATTTATACAATAAGTTATCTAAAATTTGTACAAATATTGTATAAATTACAATGCCAAAAACATAAAAGTCAACAATAAATACTCTTAGAACATTCCTAAAAATAATGAAAATTTTAAATTATTAAACTTGTCCTAAGCACGCAGCACTGCGTTAATCAACCTTTAGTCTAAAATTTGAAACTAGAGCGACGATCAACTGTAAAATATCATGTATAAATTCAGGTTAATCTGCTTCAAGTTTTGGTATCTAGGCTACAAAACACAAGAAACATACAACCAAAATACTATTTAGCTATAGAAAAATATAGCATATAAAGATCACAAAAAAAGCCTCTTTTCATTGTTCAATTCTAACTACAGAAAAATGGTTGCTTAATTAGTACCTCCTGCTAGTGGAAGAAGATTTGAAAAACGATAGCCCACGTATTAGGTATGAGAATAAAAAGATTGAACATTGTGGCTCCATTCAACTGGCATGCACAAAACTCTCATTAAACACATTATCCATACTATAAAGTAGAAAGAGTTAATTGCTTTAAACTGAACTTATATGAATAGGTTTATTAATATAGAACAAAAATAAGAAAAAAAATAAAAATCTCGCATGCCACTTATAGAACTAGCAACAACAGCTGACAACAGTGGAGTTATATTATCTTCAGTTTCGACATTATGACAAGGATAAACTTCCTAACTATCAAGTAGCCATCTAGCTACATAGATGCTCTCAAGCTTAAATATACAAACACGAATCCATCTTTATTATACTGATACAAGTTCAAATAACACCATATAAAAAAATTCAGTTAACAGGATACGTTGATATATCAATGTTGGTCAACAAAGGTAGATAACAATCCCAACTATAGACACACACACATTGTATATGCCCATGTAAACATTTTCAAATACAAGTGGTTGTGTAGGTTTTAGACTTATGTCACAAGCAGTAGCCACATATATTGAAAAACTAGATGATAACCAGGTGTGGAACAAAAGGAAACCAATACATATATATTACTATTGTGATGCCATTATCTGAAAGACAGACAATACCTATTAAGCAGCAAAAGAGAAAAGTCCACCACTCATAGGATGACCATGGTTTCCTAGCTCAATTGTTTCTCCTATCGATTTTCTCCTAAGAGTTCCCTTAATGCTACTGCAACAATTATTTGTGACAATTCTTCCTGCAGTGTACATATAAATTGGAAGAAATGAGACCAAAAAATTTAAATTTTCCAAAGACATATTGGTTTATGAAAGCTACAAACCTTTTGTTGATTTGATAAATTGATTGCTGGAATATTATTTATCCAGGATGAAATAGCAGCAACAGCAGTTATGGGGTTGATAGGCACAGAAGAGGAATCAAGCCTGCAGTTAAAACAAACCAGAACAGAGGCTACACAAGAGTCATTAAAATAAACATTAGACATTAAAAGAACGATTAGAATAGAAAAGGTGTAAAAAATTAAGTCTTGTTGTAACCCCTTCCCCATCCATGAGAATTGCCATTTCATCAAATAGAAAGATGTGTTAACTGGTATTCTTCATTCAACAAAAGACCAAATTAACCCCCAATCGTAGCCCAGTCTCCAACCGGCAAACAACCTATAAAGCAACCAGACTATAAATGACTGGAGCAATTATATAGTACATGATTGACAAGTAATTTTATTTAAGGAAGCAAATTCGTAAAGACATTGAACTTTGTTTAATTCATTTTATATGAGTAAAGAAAAGAATTGCCTACTGCTGAATATAAATCCAGTGGTATCACAATATGATTGATGGCTAAATTAAATTGAGTAATTTCTCTAAGTACTTGCCTTATTACACTGGTATAAACACGTACAACCCCATCTTTCATCCTAAAGTGATGCTGCAAAATATTTCAAGATATATATGAAAAAAAAATCCAAAACAAAGATGAATACTAGCTCTCACACACATACACACATAGCTGACTTTTAGGAAGTTCAAAAGAGAAACATATGGTGAACTAACCTTTAATTTCTTATTCCCATTTTCACCAATTGTCCATATTGAATGTAGCATCTCTCTCAATTAATTACACCAACAAATTATGAAGTTTCACACATGCTGTAGTAAATTTAATTTTTAATCTCAATGAATTTTCAAGATCTGATTATTAATATAGAGTTTAAGAACAAAGACAATAAAAGGGAAACAACTTGGGTTGATTATTAAAATAAGGTTTGCACATTCAATTACATGACATGAATACAGAGTAAAAATGGCCAAATTGAGAATTCATAGCACAAAATCAAGTTTAATGCAGTTCTTCACAAGGTAATAAGCAAAATTAAAAGGTTTTAAATCTAAGAAACAAATTATACAACTATAATAGGATTAATATTTTAACCACTATGATAATATATTTTTTTAAGAAGATTGTAGCTGCAAAGTTTGTGTAATATCAATCTTGGAAAAAACAATAACAAAGCTTAGTCATTTTTGGATACATGATCAAGAGCTCATCTTCAAGCAAAATTAAAACTCAACTCTGTTTTTTAATAAAATAATTTCTCACTCCTAAATAGCATAAGATAGCAAACTCCATTGAACTTACAAAATAAAATAATGTCTCATAACATTGAAACTTCTAGTAGAATGGAAGCTTAAAGTCTGGTAGCATAACAAATATGGAATATCATTGATCTATCAACCATGTGATAAATTCAATATAAAAAATGCTATAGAAAGAAAATCAGCAATTCATCAATTTCATAGCTCAACAATTCATTTAAAAAAAGCAACAGAAAGCAAAGAGGAGATATTTGCCTGAAGTTATCAACTTTAATAGTTCAACAATTCTATCAATGGTTGTACCAAATATCATGCTAGAAATAAAAATAGTGCCAGGGTAGTCCCGTGAGCAGGATTTTTATTAGGGGTGTGCATCGGTCGGGTTCGGGTCAACCCGACCCGAATAACCCGAGACCCAAAATTTTAGAAATACTCTCACCCGAACCGACCCTACTAAACTGTCGGGGCCCTACCCGATTAACCCGAGTAATTTCGGGGCCCGACCCGAACCATCCGATTATTAATTTCATTTTAATTGATTAAACTGAAATTTTAAATAAAATACAATTAAATACCATAAAATATATTATAAAACTATAACAAAACAATTTTAAAATTACAACAAACATATATTGCATAATAAATAATCATTAAAACAATAATAAAAATAAACATCCACAAATAACACTAACAATAATTAAAATAAACGTTCAAAGTAGCTTCCCATTGTATCCTATTAGCTTCCCATGAGTTGGTCTCCTAATCATGCAACTGATGGCTCCTATTGCCTGTAAAGTAGAAATCCAATTGAACTCACAAGTAGATGATATATATATATATATATATATATATATATATATATATATATATATATATATATATATATATATATATATATATATATTGCGATCAATTTTCAATAAATGATAGGATGGCAAAATGCTAAAAAGTAAATATCACAAAGAAGAAATTCATGTACCTGCGTAATTGGATCAATCTCGTCACAGAACTTAAGTCCAGCTTCCTTGTGAGGAATAGTATAACTACATTTCAAATCCATCAAAAATTAACATCTCTAATATTTCCTTTTCAGAATTATCTTATACTTTCCACTTCCTAAAGTAGAATATCAACTGAAAACTATAACTTAAAAAGCGAAAATATTAGCATTCTAATTGTTTTCGATGCACCAATGGGAGTAAATGGAAGTAGACATCAGAATTCCTAAACTTAGAATTCTAAAAATGGCATCTAGCTCAAAATATAGCACCTAGGTATTGGTGCTCAATCTTCAGCCATAAAACATATGCCAATTTCTGATAGATTACCTATAAGTGATGAGAGTTGGTAAATAACTCTGCTTAATCAAGACCTCAAGATCCTGTCTAGGACTGAAATTTTCCAAGAAATCTACCTTTAACAAGATCTTCCCCAAGTTCTTTTGCCTTGTTGACTTGAACCAACAATTGATCAACTGACTTTGCCATTACAGGAGCACAGATCAATGTGGAATTTCTTCGGCCTCCATCAGCAATTTGAACGTCCACGATACTCAACTTAATTGGCAAAAAAATTAAAAAAACATTAAATTTAAGAATGATAAAATTTTCAAAACAATAATAATAATAATAATAATAATAATAATAATAATAATAATTAATAGTTCAGCATAATCCGTCAATGGTATTAATCAAGCTCATTAGAAGAACAGAAAATCAAATTGCAACACTAACATTGAAAAACATATGTTGTTTGTGATTGCAGATATATGTACTAAGCTTTGCTACCAAAAAAAGTGAGAAATAAAAAAAAATTATAAAAATTTAGGACCGTGATCTAAATTTTTCAAGAATAGAGAAACTAGAAAACCATCAATTTACTATTAAGTTTATAACTATACCCTATACCCAAACCGTCAAATTCAGCTAATTTGGATACTTATGCCAAAGACCAATAAAGTCAAAGCCAAACGCTTGATCTTCTAGTTCTAAAAACAATGAAATAAGAGATCAAATACGTCAATAATTAGAGTGCCCAGAAGCTAAAAATATTACCGGGAAAAGAGAGAGCTCCGGCGACGGCCAAACAATCTTAGGGCGGCAGAGAGGAGGGACCGAAGGAATGAAATCAGGGATTTTTAGAGGAGACGGCGAGAGAATGAAAGGAAATTAGGGTTTTTTGATTTATATACTGAGTGGCTGGTCGGGTTAGTCGGTCAGACCGGTTTTTGTAGGGTTTCACCCGACCCGACCTGAACCCAAAATTTCCACAAACCTCTCGCCCGACCCGACCCCTACAACCCACTTAACCTCACCCGATTTCATCAGTTATGGTCTTCAAGGTTCTTATCA
Source organism: Excoecaria agallocha (assembly GCA_037975025.1). Taxonomy (NCBI): domain Eukaryota; kingdom Viridiplantae; phylum Streptophyta; class Magnoliopsida; order Malpighiales; family Euphorbiaceae; genus Excoecaria; species Excoecaria agallocha. The sequence goes on along the minus strand of CM075810.1, from coordinate 46,080,550 downwards.
AGCGATGGGGAGAGACAGATAAAGAAAAGGGCTCTGAAATTAAGCTATGTAAGATAGAGTCCTGGTGAATGAAATTTCACTAGCTAACTTGAAATAACAAAGCACGAAGAGAAAGAGAGCGCTGAAAAATACTTAAATGAGATTGTTTACACGTAGAAGCAGAACTATAATTTTAAGTGAGTGCCAACAGCACTCGGTTGAGTGGCTTACTACACTTGGGCGAGTGATTTTCCTGAACCCAAAGACCATGCTGGATTATGCCACCTTCACAATTCACACCAAAAGTCCTTTGTATTTTAATCATAATTCATTAACTATTTATTCCCACTAATGAACCTTTAAACACTTAATTATATTATTAAAATATAACACATTAAAGCTTTAATAACATCCTTAATTCTTTAAATTAACTCAAGACTCAACTCATACTAACTCTTATCTATTTAAACTTTCATGGAGCTCATTTACTCAACAATTCTTGATTTCAAGAATCCAAACATTTAATAACCAAGGAGTTACCTAAACTCTCAATTATATAACCTCCAATCATTTGATGGCATTTGGATAAGAACAATCCCCTAGAAAATAGAGTATCCTCTTCACAAATAAGAAGAGAATAAACACTTCAACCCAACCGTTCATCATCAGTAAACAGAGCTAAATTCAACTTCATAAACCGGTAATTTAACTTCCTTGAAATTGAAATTACATATGCAGTATTTTTAAATCAAACCATCCAACCAAGGTTATATTCTCACCTAAAACAAGCAAAACCAACAATCATGCACTGCTTCAATTTTAAATCATTACCCAACAAAATCACATACAGAAAATTGAAAGCCATAACAAGTGTAACAAAGTTTGACTACTTTTAACTATAAATTACTGAATGTCCTAACAAACAAAAGTTAGCTGATATCTGCCTAAAAGCTAATAAAATATCACTGAATTTACAATTGAAAACATATGCATAAACATAGTACATTGCTCGTTAAAAATCAACAAAAGAAGTATCCAACTTGGCATCATAATCCTGGAAAAATCTAACCCCTTAGTTTTCAAAATGCAAGATCTATTTGGAAATAATTTGCAATAACAACTACAATAACAAAAACTTCTACTTGAAGAGATTCTCTCACCAGGAACTCCACAATTAATTAGCAACATAATTTCACATCAATCAACTCCATGTTCCAATTTACAAAATGTCTGCTAGTTTTTAAAGATTAGTTACTATGCTTGATTAAAAGTAAAAGTGCAAACCATCCACGTAGCTGATAGACCAAATTATTTAATCTTTTACCAGCGAAGAAATGTTTAAAAAGTTAAAAATGCAATCCTACAGTTCGCCACGTCTAATGCAATGAATGAAAAACACTGAATGTTTAACAAACAAAATCTAAAATCATATTTAAAACAAATTCACAGGAATTAAAGAGAAAGCAACCAATTTTTCACCTCAGAATCACTAATTTGGTATCGAACCACCAACATGGAGCTCCTCCGCCTCAAATTATTTTTTGAATTCACCCCCCCACCACTATAACCATTTCCAAAACTACCCTTCCCTTCACCAACTCTCGAACCATGCCTCGACACGGACCTCATTCTTCTCTGAGACACACTCACCTTCTCCTTTGGGCTGACATCACCATTTCTCGAAGGAGAGGGAAGAGAAAAGGGGGCGACGGCTTTTTGGGTAAAGGAAAGAGAGAACTGAAATAGGGTTTGGGTTTTCTTCAGATATATATATATATATATATATATATATATATATATATATATATATATATATATATATATATATATATATATATATATATATATATATATATATATATATATATATATATATATATCAGTGCATATCGGTCATTTTAGATAGTAAAAATGAATGTGCCAAACCACTTGCTTTTTCATTTTGTTCTTAAATATCAATGTTGAAGAAAAGGTAAGTGGCTGCGAAGCTACTGTATACTTACACATACGTGCACGCATGAGGATAAAAAGTTAGAATATATATGTTTTCTTCAATTTTTTTTAATCTCTATGCTATTTAATTTATGACCTCAAATTTTTAATTGCATTTGATAATTATCTTAAGTTTTATAATTTCTTATCACATAATTTTCATTTATTAAATTTTTTTTATCACTTTTTAACTTTAATTAGAATTTAAAAAATTAAAATATAAAAATATTTTTATCAATAATTATAATTTTTTTATAAAATTGATGTATTATAATTATTTCTTTGATTATCGTAAAAAAAATAAAAAAATTATAATTTAAGGTAGAATAATATTTAATAATAGTGGACTCAGCATTTATGCTCTACCGGTAGTAGTAACGTATCACTATTGATCCCCCTGCATGTCCTTATCCTACAAACAAATTACTGCAATAATGAGCATGATATGCTACAATATGTTCAAACTGTGGACCGACAATTTTTTCAAATCGTAGACCAAAACCGAAAATTCCAAATTTTATGAACCTTAACCATTTATTTCGGTCCGGTTCCTCTTCCCCCTTTCTTTCGGCATATATATATATATATATATATATATATATATATATATATATAAATCTTAAGTAATTTTTTCATTTAGCGCTTTAAAATTTTTGTTTGGATATATAGCTCTCCTTCAAATTTTTTTACTCTGCCCGTCCGTTGTTAAGCTTGACAATAAACCTACCTATGTTTTATGTTGACAACTACTCAATTTCGTAAACTATTTTATTAAAAAAATAAATTTTAAATAATAAAAGGAATACCAACGGATTTACCGATAGAAAATCCTCTCACAAATAATATAGATTAATGTTTGCTATAAAAATCTATTTATATATAAAAAAATATTTTATTAAAAAAATAAAAAAAAATTAAATTTTAATCATTTATTTTGTATTATTAAAACAAATAGCGACGGATTACCGACGATATTATCCGTTGCTAAAGGCAGCCAAAATATGCCGCCTTTTCTTACTGACGGATTAGGACTTCCGTCGCTAATATGTCGGTAAAACATTTAAAATAAAAGCATACATTATATTATCGACGGACTTTCTATCGGTGCATAGAAAAAATGTTTGATATATTTAACGACGAAATTTATCGTCGCTAATCCGTCGCTACAAAATGGAGCCAAGACTTCTCACCAATTTTACTGACCGTTTTTATGTTCCGTCGCTAAAAATTTTGCCATTTTGCAACATTTTTATTTTTACCGACGCATTTGCTGTTCCGTAGCTATTTCGTCGGTAATATCCCATTATTAGCGATGGAATTTTAAGCCGTCGGTAAAATCAATTTTTTTTGTAGTGATATGGGTTCCTATCAAGCTATCAAAGAGTGGACTAGGTATCTCTCACCTTATATTTGCATATGACTTATTGCTGTTTGGGAAAGTAGTGGCTAATCAAGTTGAGGAAATGAAATCTTGTATGGAGGATTTTTGTCTGATGTCAAGACAATGCATAAATCTTGACAAATCGAAGATGATTTTTTTCAAGAAATGTTACTTGAAGTAAAGCAGGAGAATTAAGCAAGGATAGGGTATTCCAGTTATGAATTATTTGGGCAAGTATTTAGAAAGCCCGTTGTTTCATGAAAGAGTGAAGAATTCTACGTCTGTATGGATGGTGGTATAATGAAATTGAATTTGTGTTTTAAAACTTGTATTTGATTGCTTGAGTGATTACAATTTATAGAAGAGATTACAAGAATCTAAGAGATAAAATAGCATGTAGTTACTACAGTAAGATTGAGAAAATAAGTTGTATAATCTAAGTTGTTACAACTAATTACAACAGCTATCTTAGCTGTTATAGATTTGAAATAGAGTTTGTGTTCATCATGGACTTAGACTCTACACGCCCCCACAAGATGGAGGTTCCATTGGAGACTCCAATCTTGGAACGAAAATGAAGAAATTGACTGTGACCAAGAGCTTTTGTAAGTATATCTGCCAATTGATCCTTTGAACTAATGTGCAGTACAATTAAAAAGCCATTTGAGACCTATTCACGTACAAAATGATAGTCAAGTGCCAAATGTTTCATTTGTGAGTGATAGACTGGATTAGCATACAAATATGTTGCTCCTATATTGTCACAAAATAAGCTCAGTGGTTTTGTAAGACAAACACCTAATTCATGCAAGAGATTTTTAATAGATCTCAGCTGCTGCATGTGCAAGAGCCTTGTACTCAGCCTCTGTAGAAGATCGAGAAACATATTTTTGATGTGCTGACTTCTAAAAGATGATATTAAAGGCCAAGTATAACACATATGTCATGGTGGAGCATCCATTATCAAGGGCACCACCCCAGTCAGAATCAGAGAAGGCTATAAGATAGAAAGAAGAATCGAGCTTGAGAAATAAACCATGATAAAGTGAACCCTTTAAATATCTAAGTATATGCTTTAAAGCTTGGAGATGTCGTTGAGTTGGAGCATGCATAAACTAAGATAATTTGTTAACAGCAAATTAAACATCAGGGCGAGTAATGGCAAGATATTGTAAAGAGCCAACAATGCAACAGTAGGTAGTAGCCTTAACCTGAGAAGAACCATCAACAAGTGAAAAAGTTTCAGAAGAGCTCATAGGAGTAGCAACTTCCTTAGCACCATCCATGTTGAATCGAGTAAGCAAATCAACAATATGTCGATGTTGAGAAAGAAACAGTCCTAGTTGAGTAGAAATAACCTCAACACCTAAAATTTGATGCAAGGAACCCAAATCTTTAATGGAAAACTGATTGCCTAACTTATGAATAAAGCCATCAAGAAACATAAAATTGTTACCTGTGAGGACAATATCATCAACATAGACAAGAAAATAAAGTTTGATGTCATAATGGTCATAGATAAATAAGGACGTATCAGCAAGGGATTTGCGAAAACCAAAAGCAAGTAAAAAATGTTGTATTTCATTGTACCATGCCTGAGGAGCCTATTTGAGACTATATAAGGCTTTATGAAGCTTGCATATGTAGTTCAGATACTGAGAGTTAATGTAACCAGGAGGTTGCATTATATAGACATCTTCTTGTAACGTGCCATGCAAAAATACATTGTTTACATCCAATTGGAATAAAGGCCAATTTTAAGATAAAGCAAGACATAAAATAATACGTATTGTAACAAGGCTGAAGGTCTCAAAATAATCTTTTCCTGCTTGTTGGAGAAAACCCTTAGCCACAAGACGAGCTTTGTACTTGTCAATAAAACCATCAGATTTTTCGTTTGATATGAAAGACCCATTTGCAACTTATTGGAACATGAGATGATTGGGGAACCAAGTCCCAAGTAACATTGTGTAACAAGGAATTAAATTCAGCATCTATAGCTTCACGCCAGAGAGGATCTTTCATGGCTTATGTAACGATGGTAGGTTTAAGTGGTGGAGGGAGGGGATGTTTGGTGGTGAGGTTCACAAATTTATCATTAAAATATTTGGAATGGGGCTTTTGTAGGCAAGCTGGACGTGGTGAAATAGATGGTGGATTGGGTGATAATGGAGAAGAAGAGACGGTAGAGCTAGAGGCAGATGAGAGAGAGCGTAAAGGTGAGTGATGGTCAGAATCGGATGGTAACTCAGCAGTGTGGGGAATGGGAGGTGAAGGAGGAGGCAAAGGGATATTTGGTGAGGCTGTAGAGATAGAGGGAGGACTATCCACAGTGACGTAATAAGGGAGCCCATCCTTTTGCTGAAAACCTGCAAGAAAAGCACTTCTAATACGGTCAGAGAATATATCTAAATTATTGTCAACTTGATGAGGAAACATATGGTCGACAAATTGAACATGATGGGATAAATACATGTGATTATAGGTGAGATCAAAACATTTATAGGCAGATTGTGAAGTAGAGTAGCCAAGAAAAATGCAAGAAGTAGACTGAGGTTGAAGTTTATACCAAAAAAAACACAAACAGCCAAAAGGTTTAAGACGATAATTTGGAGACCTTTAAAAAAGCATTTCACAGGGAGTCTTGAAGGACAACATTAAAGAAGGAAGATGATTTATCAAGTATATAGTGGCTTAAAAAGCATGAGACCAAAAATGTAAGGAAAAGAAAGCAAAGTGCAGTAAAGAAAGACCAGTTTCCACAACATGTCAATGACGACGTTCAGCAATACCATTTTGCTCAGGTGTGTGTGGAGACATTATGAAATGGGAGAACCCACAAGAGTTGAAAATAGGAACAAGCTTTTGGTACTCCCCTCCATTGTAAGAAAAAATGGAAATAATTTTGGTTTGGAAATAATTTTCCACTAGTCATTGCAATTAAGAAAACAAAAAAGATGTGTTAGATTTTTTCTTCATAGGATATAGCCAAATATACTTAGTAAAATGATCCATAAAAATTATATAATATTCATAACCATCAATTGATTTTTTTGCTGGACCCCAAACATCAATATAAATAAGTTCTAAAGGTTTTTGACTGACAAGAGAATTGTGAGAGAAAGGTAGTTTTTTACTTGTATTGATAGAACAAGAAGTACAATGAAAATCAGAAATTGACATGGATGAAGAGACCAAGCCATTATGCTTTAGAACATGACTAAGAACTTTATGAGAATGATGACCTAGTATGTGATGCTAAGAGGACAAGGAAGCTTTGGTGGTGAGATTTATTTGAGGCTGACATGGAAAAGATGCACAATAAATATCATTATTATTTTCTCCCCATATTAGAGGTGCCCCCGTGTGAAGATCCTTCACAAGAAAATGAGATGAGAAAAATTCAACAAAAACTTGGTTAGATTTACATAATTTTGCTATGGAAATCAATTTTTTTATGTAAATTTGGAACACACAAGACATTTGATAATATAATTGGTTTGCAAGGTGTATGAAGTTGTGTGTGACCGGTGTGAGAAATGAAAAAACCTTTACCATCACCCAAGAATATCTCATCCGGACCCCCATAGGCAGAGTAAGTTTGCAAGGCAGATAAATTGGATGTTGCATGATGTGATGCACCACTATCAAATAACCAAGGCTGTGGTGACATAACTAGAGAATGGTTGGCGGTGGTAGCATTGGCTACTGGACTTGGAAGTTTCTGAGAAGACGGAGAATTGGTAACATTAATGTTATTCTCTCTTAGAAATCTGGCCAGTTTCCTACAGTCAGGAGTGTCATGACCTATAATTTCACAAAAATGACAAAATGAATCTTGCCGATATGACCGATGGCCATTATGATGTTGTTGAGGATAATTTCCTCTATAGTTACAATGGGGACATAGGAGAATTAGAACTGTAACTTGGAGTGGATCAGTTGAAAATATGAGTGGAAGCAGTTTGCTTTTGAGCAATATTTGTTGTGACAATAGTAGAAGGAGAACTGGAGCCCTTGTCTGGCAATGTTCTTACAAAGTCAGTTAACTTGTCAAATAACTATGAAAAATCAATGAAAATTCATGGACTTTAAGAGCTACTACAATAGGGCTGTATTCATCCCCAAGTTGAGTAATGATGTGGACAATAAGATCCTCATCACTTATTGGGTTTTGAATGAGAGCTAGTTCATCTGCAATATATCGCATTTCATTAAGGAATTTAGCAACTGGTTTGGTTCCCTTTGAAGTTTAAGCAAGCTTGGCTTTGAGAGAGATGATTCTGGATCGTGAAGAGTTTGCATAGCTATGAAGCAACCTCTCCCAAGCTTCTTTGGAGGATGTAGCTGAGGAGATGATGGGTTGGATGCTTTCTGAATAGCTTCCAAGAATAGCACTAATGAGAATTTGATCTTGCCGATACTAGAGAATGTAGGATGGATTAAGAGTCAATTTCTCGCTAGTAAGAAATTACGCTGGTGAATCTAGAGTGCCATCAATGTAGCCGAGAAGATTAAAGCCAATAAGAGTGGATTGAATCTATCTTCTCCAAACAGGAAAGTTGGTAGAAGTAAGTTTGATAGGAAAATTGGTAGGGGCATTTAATTGCACAATTGAGCTAGACATAGTTGGATTGAAAGAAACTCGTTGGAGTGGGTGTAGCTCCGATACCATATAATGAAATTGAATTTGTGTTTTAAAACTTGTATTTGATTGCTGGAGTGATTACAATTTATAGAAGAGATAAAATATCATGTAGTTACAACAGTAAGATTCAGAAAATAAGCTGTACAATCTAAGTTGTTACAACTTATTACAATAGCTATTAGCTGTTATAGATTTGAAATAGAGTTTGTGTTCATCATGGACTCAGACTCTACAAGTGGAACATATTCAGGCAAAGCTGGCTAGGTGGAAAGGTGTTTGTCTATCTAAGGCAAGACCAGTTGTAATATCTAAGTCAGTAATGGATGCCTTGCCTAATCATGTAATGTTGCTAGTTTGCTGCCTAAGGGTGTATATCAAAATATTGATAAGATTCAACAATAATTTATATAGAAAGGACTGGAGTCAAGGAGAGGAATGAATTTGGTGCACTGGGATAAAGTATGTATGCCTAGAAATAATGGAGGACTAGGTATCCATGAGAGCTATGATCATAATACTGCATTTTTCATGAAGGTGGCTTAAAGGTGGATAATAGATCCTGAGGCTTTATGGGTCAGAGTGCTAAAGGGGAAATATTTAAAGGAAGAACATTTATGGGGACCAAAAGTGAAGAGAAATTCTTTTTCTCTGTTTTAGAGAAGTTTGATGCAAGTGGTACAAAAGTTTAAAATGGGTTTAATAGTTAATGCGGGGGCAGGAAAACAACTAATTTCTAGAATGATTGTTGGGTTTTCGAAAGACCATTAAGACAAGTCACGTTGATTGATCCTCCTGAACAACTTAGCTGGGTGGTAAGGTATACATGGATGGCAATCAACAATGGTGATGGGATTTGTTGGATGGGGTGCTTCCACATAAGGTATGTCTTAAAATTACTAGTATTTGATTGAGTCTCTAAGTCAAAAAATGTTTTTAGTTGGAAAATTCATAGTAAAGGCCATTTTATGACTAAAATGACATACTATATGTTATCTGCATATAAAAAGAGAGTGTTTGGAGAACTATATTGTGTATAAAAGTGCAAGGGAGAATTAATAGGTTTTTGTGGTTAGTGTTTTGAAGCAGCATAATGACCAACATAAAGCGATCATGACGAAGGCTAGTTGAGTCAGGGAGGTGCTCGAGGTGTTAAGTGAGTGATTAAAGTGTATTACATTGTCTTAAGGACTGTAATATGAGTCGGGTAATATGGATGCATTTTATTAACCCTCAGGATCAACATGCATTTTTTGCTACGGATAGGCATCAGCCTTTTCCATTATTTTGTGGTTTTTATGGAAATAGAGGAATCCCCAGGTGTTTGGCAAATAGAGTGAGATCCCATACCAACCAGTTGAGTTTTTAAAGCATAAAATATAGGAAAATGAAAGTGTAAGGAATCAATTAGGAAATACGATGCTCAGCCAGTGCGAGTGGAAAAGCTAATAGGTTGGAATCGGCCACTGCCGGGGTATGTCAAACTTAATATAGATGGTTTGTATAAGCTAATGACTAGAGTTGCATGAATGGGAGGTCTTGTTAGATCAGTTGAGGGTGAGTTTATTTTTTGTTTCACTAGGTACGTTTGCCAATGTGATAAATTTAGTGCCGAACTAAAGGGTGGTGCTGGATGGTTTAAGGATAGCAATGGATCATGGAATCAGAAGAGTTTTGGCTGAAGTGGATAATTAGGTAGTCAATAGTTTAACCAAGGAAGTTGACGAGTACCATCTTTGCAAGAATTTACTTCGTGGCACTCAAAATCTTACGGGTCAGTTTAAAGATATCGGCATCAAACATATATAGAGAGAAGTTATATATGTGCACCCATCACTGTGCAAAGGTGGCTAATAACTTCCAAATTGCACTACAAGAAAATTTAAAAATAGCAACAAAAAAATAGCAATATAATTTATTACGTAGCTAATTTAGCAACGGAAATGCAATTTTGTTGCTATTTAGCAACGAAAAATAAATTTCGTTGCTAAAATTGGTTAAACTTTCTAGATTTACCAACGGAAATATATTTGGTTACTTTTCGTTGCTAAAAGTAGAGGAAATTTTTAGTGCCAAAATTTAGCAACGGAATTAAATAAGGCGCTAACAGACGGCGAAAAATTTTTGGAATGAAAAATAGCAACAGAATTAATTTTTCATTGCTATTTTAGCAATGGAATTAATTTTCCGTTGCTATTTTAGCAACAGAAAATAATTCGGTTTCTAAATAATATGGGTTAAAAAATTTGTTTCCAAAATAGCAACGAAATTAGATTTTTGTTGCTTTGTTGCCATTTTATTTCAAAGAAAAATAGCAACGGAATTTAGTTTCGGTTGCTAAAATAGCAACCGAATATAAATTTCGTTGCTAAATTAGAAACCGAAGACAATTACGTTGCTAATTTATATCTTCAATTAAAAATAGCAACGAAATTATATTTTCGTTGCTAATTTCTATTTAATTAAATAGCAACGAAAATGAAATTTCATTGCTAATTTTCATTTTCAATGAAAAATCCCTAATTTTCTAATTATTTACATAATTGTCATTGTCTATAAATACCCCATGTTGAAACTCTAAAACTTCCCCTATCGTTTTCTTCTCCCTCACAGCTATACACACAGTCGCTCCTCTCTCTCTCTCTCACTTTCATCTTATTCCACCGCCATTTAGGAAGCCAGCCCTTCTCTAACTCTCCCACGCTCTCTCCATTCTCCATTATCTTTCAGCTTCTCTCTCTCCCTCTCTTCATTTATCCATGGCAACAGATACGGCGAATCTCCTTACCGCTAACACTATTGTCGAAGGAAACCCTAGCAAGCCTATCGATGCCACTGTTCCTGCCTCCGCCAATCCAGATCGAGTCCTGGATTCTACCATCACAACCCCATCTACTATTGATTCAGGTTCGAACGACCTCAAGAAGGACGTCGACGATTCCAAGAGCAGCACGGTCTCTTCCACCGAGTCTGGGAATGTCGCTGCTGTATCCGATAGGGAGAAGAAAATTTGCCGTGTTGAGAGGTTTGGAATCACTATTTAGCTGTCAGAGCAAGAGAAACATAATTCTCGTGCTGATAGGTATTTACTTATCGCCTTTTGTTTTCCTTTTTGGTTCGTATTTGTTTATGCAAGCTTTGGATTAGGGCTTTTGAAGGTCTTTCCCTAAACCTTATTTTATTGCCCCTTTGGGATTGTATAAAATGCCTAAAATCTATCTGGATGTGTTGTTTTATAGTAGTTCTTCGTATCTAATTCTTGTATGATGGTTTCAATGTTTTAAGTTCATTTGCTGGGCTAGAATTTTAACCATAATTCAAAGATTTTCCAAGTTATAAGAACTCAGAGTATTGTAATTACGTTGTGAGCTTGATTCCATGCCAGTGATTTGGAGATGTACGAAATGTATTATGCATAAAGCAACAATAGTTACTAAAGTCACTTGGAGATGTGTCGTTCTTTAAGAAATTCTATCTTTCATGTACGGCTGAACAGACATGCAACTGGTTCGAATATTTTTTCCATTAGCATTTTCTGTAGTCCAATGGCTGCGGGCCTCTGAATTTCAGCATTTTAGTCTTTTAACTTATCTGCGAGTATTGGTGGGTGCATGGTGTATGTTTGGACGGTAAATGTATATTGTTGATCGCCCCGTACACATTTGTATTGTGGCACGTTGAGCTTGGAATTTGTAAAACAATTGGATTTTTTTGTTGACAAACAAGGTGTTCATACTTTGGTAAACCATGAAACATTTACTACCTTTGCTTATTCTCTATTTCCGTTTTTTTGTGGAGTTCTGTTATATTTTGTAATCAGAATTTGAACCTTCTCTTATCCGTCTAGTAAAATTGCAATATGAAAAACCTGATTTCTTGCAGGTTTGGCACTGGGTCTGGATTTGGTGTCGTGATTTATCTTTAATATGACTCTCCTTAATTAATGACTACTGTTAATAATGTTATTTTATTATTTTATTAGAGTTGGTAATTGAGCATTTGATTCATCCTATGAACACTTATCTTTTTGTGATACACATGTTTTAGAATTCTCGAACAATGGTTCGAGTAAAATCCACTTAAAATACATTTAAGATTTTTTGCCTGCTTAATTTAATTCCAATCTGTGGTTGTAATAATTTGGTTTAAGTTATTGGCATTACTTAATTAATATATATATATATATATATATATATATGCTTTTATCTTCTAGTTTATTTGATGGATGTGATTGGTCAAAATCAAATTGTAGTTTTAAATTGTATGTTTACTACACACTGCATAAGTATATACTTGTCTATTTACAGTTTTCTGCACTCTTGAGGAGGCTTATAATAATAATAATAATAATAATAATAATAATAATAATTATTATTATTATTATTATTATTATTATTATTATTATTATTATTATTATTATTATTATTATTATTATTATGAAATTTCTGCTTAATATCTATTATCATTTTCAGTTACACATTTATTGAGAGGTTTACTTTTTGTGTTTTTTACTTATTTTTTTATATATTTGCATTATGTTGAAATGTTTGTAATTTTTTATCGTTATAAAAAAGTGTGTTGGGTGTATTCTTATATTGCTTTAGGTGGAAAAGTAAACCGGAGAAGGGAAGACTTCTACTGGTTCAAACTGGGAGATTGGTTTTAGAAAATATTTAACTTGATCAGCTACTATATTTGGTTGGCAATCGTGTAAAATCGTTGGTGCTCTGTAAAAGTGTTTTAGGTAATCTTATCTGTCGAGCCCATCAGGTAAATTTAATCTATATACGATCTCGATCTTATCTGTCAAGCCCATCAGGTAAATTTAATCAAATTAATCTTGTTTCTTAAGCATTTTGTGAATATACATATTGAAAGAATGTTGGCTAAATCATTTTGCTAATTTAAGCACTTGATTGTTTTTCTGTATTTAAATATGTCACTTCAAAATTTGTAAACAAATGGCCAACTTGTGAAATGGCAGTACTTTTACCCATGTCGATGTGAACCAAGCTTAGGTTTCTTTTATATCCTTAGTCATTTTGTAAGGTCTTTTAAGAATATCGTTTTTCCATTTTGTTTGTTTTTTTGGTGTTAAGTGCACGGGGATGAATGTGATGTGTACCACGATGATTCCCATTAAAGATTGTCCTTTTTTATTTTCTTTTTATCTTTTGGTTATTTATGACTGTGACTAATAGGTTGTTGAAGATGGCTATGAGTTCTTCGCAAAGCGGCAGCTGGTGATAATATTCTCTACACCAAATTATTGTGGTGAGTTTGATAATGCTGGAGCCCTATTTGGATTTGGCAACAATGCATTGAGACCTGGAAATCCACCCCATAAGGTATGCAACTCCTTTGTGGTGGACCTTGAAATACTTGTCTATTGTAGAATCCCTTAAAAGAGGTGAATATATTGGTTTTAAAAGTGGAATATCTCAGTTTGCTTCTTTTGCATATTCATCATTAGAGAATTTAGTTTGGTTGACTCCATTATACTATTTAAGAAATTAGTTTGGTAATTAAAGGTGTGGATTATTACTGGAGTCTGGGACATGTTATTCATGCAATGAAAGGAAAATTCCCATGATGCTGCATTTTGTGGCAAAACATTCAAAATCTTATTTCCATGATGCTTAATGATTTCTAATGACATTGTTTCTCTGTTTCAGGGTAAGGGTTAATTTATTTGCACAAGCTTTCAAGTTTTTCGTGGCATAATAAATGGAGTTGATCCGTCATGTCTTTTGTAAGCAAAGCAAGGTCACACAACTTATGTTATGTCCTTCCATGGGGTAAAATCTGAAAATCATTATTTTATTTGTAAAATAATAATAACTCATTAAATCTTTTTTATATTTTAAATGTTTAATGTAGTGTTAATTTAGTGTACCATACAATAATGCAGTATATAATAAGCACGTTATTTGATTGAAGAATGCATGTTTGCCATAGTTAAATAAGTGCTTAATTTTGAAAATATAAAAGTTGGAAGGCTTAATCTGAACTAATAGTCGTACAGAGAATTTATGTAGAAAGCATGCATATTTCATTGGCCAAAATATATGTTTTTCCTAGTAGATATGGGAGCTCAATATGCTTTTACCTATATTTTTTTCCCACTTCCATTATTCAAGAACTGAATAATGGTTAAACTTAGAATTTGTGCATTTGTTGATTGAATTTGGATTTCTTTCTTGGATCTGTAAAATGACTATGTTTTGATTTTTAGATTAAATTATTAACTATTGATGTTTTTGGAATTTAATGCTTGGTATTGTTTAATTATTTTTTTATTTTTAATAACGATTCTACGAGTTGTATGGGGAAATGATATGGATATAAAGGATTTTCATATTTCTAGGATCATTGTCTTTCTTATCCATATGGAAAAGATAAATTTTTATAAGTGATTATATATTGCTTTTTTGTTTATGTTTTAGAATTAAAGTTATATATTTTGTTTTTTTTTTTTTTTGTTTCTGGTACCATTTGTTATCTTCCCTTTATTGCTTACTTGTCTGTTGTTTATATATTTGAGAAGCATTTGGTACCTTTATTAAGTGTATGGCTAAAGGAAACATAATTATTGTTTGCAGTAGGCACCTTGTTAGGAGCCTTGACTGGGGCTTTGATAGGCCAAGAAATTGGATGAATCTGGAATTGGATGTCTCCTATACTAGGTGAGCAATTTCATCAGTGTGCTTTCCTGTTAGTTCTAATGCCATATTGATATTTAATTACTATGAACTTCATAATTAACTACTCTGTTATGTTGATCTGGGATCTGATATTCAATCAATGTTGTAGATTGATGTAATTGCAAGTCTTCTTAGTGGTAGGCTTGTTCGCGAGAGAATTGGTCCTACAATGTTAAGTGCAATGCAAAGCTAGGTAATTAAGATTGTGTTTGTGTTTGTGGTGTTGGATTAATCTCAATATGGAAAATGCAAGATTAAGATTGACAAGAGATACTGTTGAAAAGATACCCAAGATTAAAATAACAAGTAATAACAATGTAGATGCTTCAGGGGAGAAAGTTGCTTGCTCGATTTGCCTTCAGGTTCGGTGTCTTCGAATAACAGCATGAATGCATTCAAATATTTATCGAATTTGAAATGAGTTTGTTTGATTGACGTTTCCACTATGTTGATGCAGGATTTTCAGATCCGTGACACGGTAGGACCTTGCCTCATTGCCATCACATGTTTCACCAAGATTGCATAGATAATTGGCTCCTCAGGCATGCTTCTTGCCCACTCTGCAGAAGGGATCTGTAATATGTTCTCTTTCTTTTTTCTACTGTAAATTAAAAGATGAGATGTGTTCATTTTCCTATTTATATCGATTGGCATTACCTTTAATCTGTTTTGTTCATTCAGTTGTGTTTATGAGTAGTTTAGGGTAATGCCACAACATAACATATATATATATACTGGATTAGTGATACGTATACAATTTTTGAGTTACAGTAGCTTTATTCTTCTTCTCTTTGCTTTGTTCTTAGCTCTTCTTTTGTCAAATTTATGTATTGAGAACTGAATAATTTGAAAATATAAAAATTGTTAAACTATGCTTGGACATCAAGAACTGAATTCAATTGCAATATGGATAAGAGCATTTAAATCCAGATTTTTTCATCCATTGGTTAAACTTTAATAATTTTACATTCAGCTCTTGTCAAATAGATTATCTATCTTGATTCATAAAGAAAAAAGGATGAATATAGCAAAAAGTATTGATATGTTGTATGGCTTCTTACTGCTAGGTCGTTAGATTGATTTTGTACGTTTAGGCTTCATTTGCTTCCTTATAATGCTACAAAGAAAAGAAATAAAAATGCAGTCAAGTTATAGTTTTAAAAAATGCAGTAAAGTAAAGTTGCAATTATAATTTTAAAAAATATTCCTGAAGTTTTCATTTAATTTTTTTATTCTAATTTCTTTTTTATTCTTTATCTTGAAATATGCTTGCATGTCATGTCATTGATTTTGTCTTACTGCTAATTTTTGGTTTACATTACATTGTCTTATAATCATATATTTTTGGCAGTTAATGGCTCTTCCAGGCATGCAATCTCAAACTTTCTTTCCTATCATTCGTCATTCATGAGTTTTTGGTATTAAAAAATTGTAATAATTTGTAGCGACAGATTATCGACGGATAGAAGTGTCGTTAACTTTTTTACTTATGGTGAATTTAGCAATGGAAAATGGTATCCATTGCTAAATATAGCAACAGAATTCCGTTGCTAACTTTAGCAACGGAATCACTATCCGTTGCTAAAATTGACCAATCACCTTGCATTGTTGAATTTAGCAACGGAATTTAATTTCCGTTGCTAAAAATAGCAACTGTCGAATTAGCAACCGAAATTTCCATTACTATTTTTTATTAGCAATGGAAAATTTCAATTTTTTGTTGCTAATTTACATTGCTAAATTGTAATTTTCTTGTAGTTTTGGAGTTTCAATTTTCAATAGACCTACACAGGATCTTCATCAATTGTAATGGAGGATATAAGATGAATTGCTCATCCTCAGCTAATTAAGAAGTCTTGAAGCTTAGTTTATATATATATATATATATATATATATGCTTTCCTATTTTACAAAAGAAAAAAAATCAACAAATATAACTAACATATAAAAACATTTTACCATTCAACTTAACTATATATATATATATATATATATATATATATATATATATATATATATATATCAGTTAACCAATTATATAATAAGATGGCAAAAGAAAAAAAAAAAAGAAAAAGGTTAGTACGAGAGTGACTAATTTGGCAATGTGGAAAGATTCAAGGCATAATTCATAACTAAAACTTTCTCCTTGAAATTTGGCACTATCTATATAAGGAGTTGTTTTCTCTTGTTTTCTAAAATGACCAATTTAGAATGTCAATGTCAATTGTAGCTAATCATGATTTAAAATTTCATCAAATAAATATGAACAATTTTTTTCTAAATTTAAGTGTTAATGAAGAAATTTATAAGGACAAACATAAGGACTTTTTAAGTTAAAAAAAATACATAGCTAAATAGCTAATTTCCATAGCTAATTAGTCGTAGCGACAGATTGCGTGCTATAAATTTTAATTTCGTAACTAAAATTACATACTGACTTTTTGTCCATTTCTTATTGTTCCTATTAATTTTTTTCGTCATTTAAAGAAAAAAAAATTCATAGTTGATTTCCACCATATTTTCATTGCATGGAGAATATCTTTTAAGTTGAATCTTAATACCATTTTGCTCAATGGATTTGACCCCAACTAAAGTGGTTTAACTTGAAATTTGAGAAGATGAACATAAATGCCCAAACTTAATCCATTTTCCTCTAATTGTGGTAAGAAAATTATTTCTAATGGAATTGTAGATGTTATGATGGGAAAAAGAAATGTTCTGCTAGCATATTAGTGCAAAACATAAATTTAAAGCGAAACAGAGGGATTATTATCCTTAAAAATATTTAAATATATAAATAATAATTTATCCATCTCATAATAATTTAAACACTTCTACTTTCACATAATTTAAGTAAAGTTAGTTTTTATGGATATAATGAGATATAAGTTTACCCATAATTTACCAATTATGCCACTCATATATTTGATGCATAATTATAGTTGTAATAATAAAAATAATGACTATTACTGTATTAGAGTTGCAAATATAAATTGCTATAAATCAAATGATAAGTGGGAAAATTTAAATTTAGGTAAAATATACAGTGGAAAGATAAAATTATATGAATCAAATATCGCAAAATTTTAAATTTTTGTTGAAAATAATATAAGGAATTGAAAACAAATTTTAAATTTGTTGATTATTGAAAAATCAAATAAGAGTATTATTTTCAATTTACAAGATATCAATAAGTTAAAAATAACAAGTGTTCTATATTATGGGATAGATTAAGAAAAAAATGGAAGAAATATGTTTTTAGCATTTTTTAAGTAGGGTAGTTTTTGAATATTTAATTTTGAGAAACATTCTTGCACATTTTTTGGGGGTTTTTTTACCAATAATATCTTTTGAAATTTTATTTATACAAGTGATGTGTTTTGGAAAAATTTTATAGGTTGGGGTAGTCAAAGTCAATTCCACGGAAGGGGCCTATGGATTCTGGATAGATCAAGAAATGCTAGGATGTGGTCTCATCTACCGAGAGAGATTGCAGGGTGTCAGGAGGACGCCTAATCCCATAGCTGACACTTGCAGAATCAAACATTTGACCCTGTAGGTGTCAGTTGCGGGATCAGATGGTCTTCGATGCCCTAGCAGACCTCGATCCCAACTCCCTCACTAGTGTACAGTATTTTATGGTATATAGTAGGGGTGAACAAAAAAATCAAAAATATGATTAACCGTAAAATCGGTTCAAAACCAAATCAATTTTTACAAACGATCCGATGGACTCGGTTACAGTTTTTTATTTTTACATTTTTGGTTAATGGTTGCGATTTAGGTTTTTAAGTATTGGTTAACCGTTAATTCACGGTTAACCGGTTCATATATATATATTATAATTTTATTTTTATATCTTTAATTTTTTTTCTATTTCTCTCTAAAATTTACATAAAATAATACTTTGAAATATATTGAAATTATATTTTTATTTTTATACCTTAATTTTTTATATTTTCCTATAAAATTTATATAATACTTTAAACTAAATTTATATTAGTTCATTTTCTTTAATTATATATTAATATTTATATATAGTATCCGATTAACTTTTATATATATATTTTATCATATATTGGTGTTCATAGTTTACTTAATAGCATTTAATTACATTATATCCAAAATTTTATTTGATTTAGAATTAAACATAGTAATTTTTAATAAATATCAAATTTTTTTATAATATTAGCTATTAATTTATAGAACATGAATTTTGGCTAGTAAATTATGTTTGTTTCGTAATTTTTATATTAAATTATTTTATATATTGGAAATTGAATTGAAATTTGTCTAATTTTTTTATATAATTTATGTTATAAATTTTAATCATTTACCGAAAAATATTGATTAACCAAACCAAAAAATCAAAATCGATGGACTGATTAACCGAATGTAACGGAATGGTTAATGGTTAGTAATTTTGAAAAATTGATATTAATGAACTGGTTAATTTTTTTGCTCATTGACTGATTAACTGGTCTATGCTCACTCCTAATATATAAATCTATCCCATTTCCACTTTTGCCACTTCATTTCTTCAACTCTCCCTCATCCTTGTTGTTGTTGGTTGAAGAAAATATTTCATCACCTTAAATGTATGTAAAAAAAATCTATATTTATTTAAATTATTAATTTAATAATTATTAAATTAATTTATAATTAATTTATTTAACAGATTATATATTTTAATTATTGTAAAATTTTTAAAATAATAATTGGATATAATATTTGAATATATTGTTGTAAAATTATAGGTTTATTTTGTTCAGTCATTTGATAATTTGAAGAAAACAAGGTAAGTTTTAATTACATTTTTTTATAAACATATAATATTTCTTTTGAATATAACATATTTTTATAGTGAAGTAACCTGAAATATTAAAATGATAATTTTAATTAGTAAAAAACTATAGCTTATATTCATATACATATGGGTGCAATGTAATATATTGATGGTAAATTAAAAAAAATTTGCATCGTTGATTAATAGTTATAATATGAATTAAGATATTAAAATTCTTTTAAAATAATGAAAGTATAGTTAATATTTTTAGATCAAAATTTGTATTGATTTTTTTCAATAGTTTAATTGATATATGTGGTTAAAATTTTAAATTGGCAGAAAATATTAGAATTTACTCACATAATATAATTATTGAAATAAATTATGTAGTTAAATTTATTAATTGTTTGTTATCACATTTAAATTAGTAATAGTTAATGTAATATTTAGTTTAAGTACATTAGTTTTTTTATTGTATTGACTTTATTGCATTATTAATGAAAAAATAAAATTTTATTGAATAAACGTTTGTTATTGTATTTTAATATAGCTTATTAAGAAATGAAACACTTTCAGAATCAGCCATATATTAATCCAAGACCATACGAAGATGATCTTCTAACGTTAAAAGGAAGACATCGAGCAAATGTTGTTTGGTCCAACAATGTAATTATATTTTCATTATTTAATTAATTTTATATTTATACGCATACATCTATGTAAATGCACATAAAGATATGCACATTTTATGACTTTTTTATATTTTTAGGTTTCACATGACATATTATTTTCCTGGAGATGTAGTGTGGAGGCATACTATGTAAATATAAATGATAAAATTGTACCATCTTTGAGATTAGTAGGATTTTATGGAGTATCTCAGACTGGAACAATATATGTCCATGCCAATTTGATGACTATACTTGTAGAAAGATAGAGGCTGGAAATACATACTTTTCATTTCTCAGTTGGTGAAGCAACTATTACATTGCAAGATATTGAGGTATTGACTGGTTTACCCATCGAAGGGTGAGCATTAATGGGTCATTTGCAATATAATTGGTAAATTTTCTATTACTAACTTTTAGGACAAATGTCCCCTGAAAATGTTATAAAAGGACATTCAATTAAAATAACTTGATTATTGAGAACTTTTAATTCTTTATTCGATAATGCTACCGAGTTTCAAATCCAATGTTTCACCCATGCATGGATTTTGCATTGTACTAGTGGGTTGTTATATCCTTCAGCCTCAAAAAAATTACATCCATTTGATGTGGCTTCCCCTATTAGAGTGTTTAGACGAGGTTGGAAATTATAGTTGTTGTTTAGCTTGGTTGGCATGGCTGTATAAAAAGCTTTGTCATGCTACACATCTAAATGCTCAAGGGATTAGTGGTTATCAACAATTATTATAGATGTGGGCATCACTATAAGAAAATATCAAAATAGCAATAGAAAAATAGCAACGAAATACCAATTTCGTTGCTATTTAGCAACTAAAAATCAATTTTGTTGCTAACAATGGGTGAAGTTTTAGGGATTTAGCAATGGAATACAAAATGGTTAGATTACGTTGCTAAAAAGGGAGGGAGATTTTAGCGCCAACATATAGCAACGAAAATTAGCAACGGAATCTAATTCTGTTGCTAAAATAGCAACGAAATCTAATTTTCGTTGCTAAAATAGCAACGAAATCTAATTTTCGTTGCTAAATATAACGACATTTAACAGCGAAAAATTTTTGGGATGAAATTTAGCAACGAAATTTTCGTTGCTAAAATAGCAACAGAAATTAAATTTTGTTGCTAAAATAGCAATGGAATAATATTTCCATTGCTAAATATAGCAGCATTTCATAGCGGGAAATTTTTGGGATGAAATTTAGCAACGAAATTTAAATTTCGTTGCTAAAATAGCAACGAAATATAATTTTCATTGCTAATATGGTTGTAGAAAAAATTGTGAATGAAATTTAGCAACAGAATCTAATTTTTGTTGCTAAAATAGCAACATAATCTCTTTTCCGTTGCTAAATTTGAAATCGTTGTTATAATAGCAACGAAATTAAATTCCGTTGCTAAAAAATAATATATATAGGAAAAAACCCTATTTCTTTTATTTCTGGTCTTTTCTTCGCCTCATTCTATTTCATTTTCTCTGCTTTTAGAGCTCGACTATGGAGAATTTCAAATCAATGCACAGAGATCTGTTGGTTCAAAATCCATCAATTTTCACAAATATAGGTAACTTTTCACTCTCTACTTACCAAATTCTCTACGACTTGTTTGGCTTTGATCTCACTTGTAGTCTATTTGTTTCCTGAGAAATTATTGAAGAGCAAAAGGAAATGAAATTCATTTGAGCGTATTAGAAAGAAGTTACCTTAAGGTTCCTGCACTTTCGAGTTACCTTTATTTTTATTTGGTAGCTGAGAAAATTAAGGCAGGAAAGATGAGAAAATCTGAGAAAATGACATATTTTTGGTACAACATTTAGTTGTTGGTGTGTTACTTGTATGCTTTTTTATTTCAGTTTACAGCACTACATTTGAAACTGGTTCGACTAGGCTTATACTCCTAATACAGGTACCCTTTTCTCTATTTTTTTTCTTTCCTTTTTTGATTACTGAAATTAAGTATTGTTTAGTTGGAATTGTTTTAATTCATTTTCATTATTTAAACATTGTGTACGATATTAGAAATTCTCTACTTTAAAGAGTTTGAAAGATGGTGTAAAGTTTTGGTCAAAAGCTGGATTTGTTGTTAAATGGTGAAAAATCGGGTAAAGACAAGCACGGGCACATATAGAAGAGTTGTTAGCATAACTCGGGTAATCTCGAAATTCAAAGTCTCTTTTCACTCATCATATACTTTTTTATTCGTATATATTACCCTTGGCCTACAATTTTTTTTAATTTTTATTTCGTTATAAAACATTTTAACATAGAGGAATATTATTTTCAACTTTTAATGGGATTTGCCGGCAAAGCACAGATAAAACTTGAATTTCTCTATCTTGAATTCCTATGTATATATAAAATATAAATTACTGGCCTTTTTAACTAACAGATAGAGCATTATCAATTAGATAATGCCTGAAAATTAGTGATATGTTGTTTTTGTATAACTAAACAAGAACAGAAGAGGAAAAATGGAAGAAGTTAGGCACATTCATATAATATACTTTCTTAGCATAATGGTTCGAATAGAGCATCCTCATCTCATTAATTGGTTAAGCAGATGTCAAGAGATGGATGGCAGACTTACGAGGAAGAGATATGGTGGAGGCCTTTGCTTGGTCATATAAGAGGTATGGGGATGAATAGTACTCTCGAACCTGAAACTATCTCAATTAAATTTATGAACGTTCACTTATGTATAAATGTATTTTTATGTAGCCATTTTGAATTCTAAGCTCCTTAATAAGCTCTTAATAAACATTTTTGTGGTAAAACAGGAGACACGAGAATGGTTACGTTTGGCAAGACTTGGTTGATGATGATCTTATCACTCCAATCTGTGACAATGAATTTGTCCTTAAAGGATCCAAAATTCTCCCTGTACCTGGACCTGTCCCTTCCGGTATTTTTAATTTCATGTTCTTGCATCATTTAATTAATGTTCTCTATATATATAGATTTTAATTTATTGTCGTTTATTATTTATGATAACTAGATGAAAATGCTAAAACTTTCATACTAAAAAATGAAAATAATGTTGGGATTGAAGACAAAGAACAAGAAAAATCTTGGAAAGGAACCCATAAGTCTGTCGATTCTTTAGTCGAAACATCATATGAAACAGGTAATTACAGTACTTGTCCATTGTTTTGGCATATAAAAGATAGTGGTTAGGATTTTCCATAGATTTAATTAAAAATAATAAATAATAAATATTTATATTTAAATTTATTATTAAATTATGTGATTAAGATATAGATTCCTTTCACTTGAATTAGGGAAAGAAAATAATTTATATGAGTGAAAACAAAAAAAAGACCAAATGTCCCTGAAAAATCCTAAAAACTTTAAACTGAAAAATGGCAATCTAAATGTCATTTTTTGGGCCCGAAAAATGTTGTTATGGGATCTTTGCTTTGTAATAAATGACCGTCTCGAAACAAGCTTTTCGAAAACATATTATAATAACAAATCTGACACTTGTAGCAAAAGTTATGACCAAAATAGTCTGTACCGTAAAAATAATCCATTTAGACTTTATGTTAGATTTCTTCATTTTTTTCAAATTCTAATTTAATTTAGGATTTTTATTATCTATATTTCTGATGATAAATTGTTGGTAATTATTGATTTTATCCATAATCTTTTGAATTATATGTGTTTGTTGACAAAAACTTTATTTAGTACTTTTTTATGCCAAGTTATGTTGTTAATTTAACATATAGATCAATAACAATGTGTTGGGTTTGTAGCTTATAAAAAAACAAATTTGACTTTTGGTTGCTAAAATTAGCAATGGAATTTTTTTTCCGTTACTAAGAAAAAGTCAATTCCGTTGCTAAAATTAGCAACAGAATTTCATTTTCCATTGCTAAAAATTACCAATTCACTGAAAATGAGTTGGTTGAATTTAGCAACGAAATTCATTTTCTATTGTTAAATTTAGCAACGAAAATGAAATTTCGTTGCTAAAAAATAGCAATCGCCTGATTAGCAACGAAAATTTTCGTTGCTAATTTCCGTTGCTATTTTTTATTAGCAACGGAAAATATCAATTTTCATTGCTAATTTTCCGTTGCTAAATTGCATTTTTCTTGTAGTGCATAGGAAAGACTCGCTCTATTTTGACCTCTTTTTATTTATGGATTTGTGTTAGATCAAAGTATGACTTATAGATATAGGTAAATTTTATTTATTTATTACGAAATTAAGATATTTTTATAATCAATTATATAATATTATGGCAACACGATCTATAATTGCATATCAGGTGGTAATTTCCTATCGATTTGAGGAAGAATAATAATAATAATAATAGAGATGTGAATAATTATCGAGTCAATTTAGACACATAACGCAATAATCAGGTAATTATATGAAAAGTTTTAATTTATAATGAAAAATATAGTGCATTTAAAAAAATTAAAAATTGATACAAAAATTTGACCATTTTGCTATTTTTAGTTAGATGGAGTGGCAGTCGTACAGTGGTGTCATTCATCTTTTGCTATCTTTTTGTACAAATGGACAACGTATTTGGAGATCAGTTGTGTTTTTGATACATTTTCGTATCAATGAGTAGCACTAATCGGATCGTTGTCTTCTACAATTTGGAATGGACTAACTCATTCCTAGTAAACCATTGATTGATGATAAGGTTTATTTTATCAATTTAAGAGGGCACAATAAGCAAAACTGGGAAACTACATTTTTTAATTTCATTTATGAGTGGAATAATCGACCAAATCACGTCATCGGTACTTCTATGATCACAATACCATTACATCTAAGGTAGCAATATATGCATTGATATATAGTAAGAACATGATGATGGATAACTCGTACTGAAGCTACAATAGGAGTAGTGATATGATTATCATGTCATTAATATAAAAATAATTTAACTTTTTTTTGTATCAATGGTGAACTCTTTTAATTATTTAACTTAAATGCATGCAAACTCTAAGGCTTTCATTTTCCCATACCAAGCCTTTTGATACAACACATCAAAATTAAATCAATATCTTATATCAGCAATAATAACATCAATATGAAGGGTTGGTTGTTTACTTACCATTTCTATGATGCAATTGTGAATGATTTACGAGTCCAATTGTTTGTGATCCATTGAAAGATTATCGAAAAGGCATAAATGCGAGCCCTAATACCATGTGATTATCCAGAAAGGACTTGTTCCTCACTTTGCTAGTCTTAACCTCCAAGTGCATCCATCATCAGCCTTTGCGCACTTTACAACCCAGTATTTTGACTTGGATTCAACAACTCTGAAGTCAACATTTTTTATGATTGAGTATTTTTTTCACATAAAATTTTACTTCATCCTTGGTTGTAAAAATCAAACTTTTCAATAACTCCGAGCTACCATCCTAAGTTTGAAAGTAAACACCTTCTGATAGATTAACTTGTGATGTATCAAAGTCTATTTGTGTACAATGCTCCGATTGAAAGTTAAATATGGCATCATCTGTGTTCCAGTATCATGCACTAATACTAATGAGCTGACATATTAAGTATAATCAGACTCATCACCTTCACCAAATTTAGAGTCATCAGTTTTTCCATCCATGTTTGTAGTTTCAACCTCAACATCATCATCAGGTGACAGATAATCATTGGTCAAAGATACATTTTCAAAATCATAAATGGCTCATATATTAATTGAACTTTCATTTCTATGATCAGCAATAGTTGGATAATTAAAAGGCCCTTCATTTTCGAGTGCATTTGGTGTGTCAATGGATATGGAATGACAAAGTAAATCACCATCCCATCCAGTATCAAACTGCCTCAGTTCACTAGGACTTGAATCTAGACTCTAGGGAGCTAACCGTAGTTGATGATTCTAATATGTACTTTAACTTACCTCGGCACCAAATGGATCAACAAAATCCCTTATAGTTGCACGACTACTTAATCTATTACCAAAAATGGATTTACTTAGAAAATTGCCAATCCTTGATTGAATAATCGCCTAGGCTGGCTTATACAAACATCAAGCATCTAGCTAACTGACCACCTTGCCTAACTTAAAGAAGCATTAAGGATTTGGCTAACTGATCATCATTGAAGACTATATTCTGAGCTTTAACCATCACATCGACTTACACCTACATCTCCTCAGTGGCTAACTAAATGTCGTTGTTGGCTTGGGTTGACATTTTGACTCGAATCGACGTCTCCTCGATGGGTAACTGAATGTTGTTGCCAGCTTTCTTCCATATTTTGTACTAGATCTCTAAAAAGTTCAAAAAAAATTGATTGGCACATCAGTTCAATATCTTGTTGACTTACGGACTACTTAGGCTAACTTGGACCAACATCATTCACATAGAATTATTGACTTGACTCAAAGTTTTTCATTCGTAATTCATCATTTGTAAACTGATAACCGGGTGCATACGTAGGTAGATTAGCTCTTGCACCCGCTTTAACAACTACAATAATCAATTCCACCAAGTTATAATCTTCATATTTGCTTCAATTATCATATATTGTCTCAATGTTATCGTCATCTACCAAATCCATCAATGTCTAACATAGTGATTCTCAATTGTACTTTGGACTCTTATATATAATCTTGGGCACCACGTCGTTCACACCTAAATCCAATTTAACATGAATTTTATGGATCAATTTAGGAAAGGTTGGTTTATTTTTAATTTTTAGTTTCCTTGAAATGGCATTTGGACTAGATATATCATATTGAAAACCTGTCACTTTGTAACTTATTTGTCCTCCCGTGTGCAAATAAAAGTTAGTATATACTGTCATCTTTCAATTACTTACAAGTCAAAATCAAATTATATAATTTTTTATGTTATAAACATTTAATAAATTTATAAGAAATAAATATTATTTTTTCATTATATTCAAATATTATTAATATCCTTTCCATCATATTGAATTGTCAAATACTATAAAATTCAACACTATTAAGATAATATTTTTTCTATCTAATTATATAAAAAAATATTAAATACACTAATATTATTAGTTATTACATAATATTATTATACATATTTAATTTACTTAATATCATTACAAAATATTTGTACATAATAAATTAATTTTTTTATCAATACAACCCAACAATTTTGCCTTATATTCTAATGAACATAGTATTTGGGCCATATATTATAATTATATCACTTACAATAAATTTTTTGATCTACTGGAAAATTATCTATAATTTTTAAATAATTTTTTCACTGATATTTATTGTATTTTTTATAAATATAAGAACTAATTGCTGATTTTTTTTACATCCTCACTATTCCAAATTTTCATTATAGATTTCAAGTAAATTATCTGAAGTATCATGCACAATACATCTACCATCTTCACTTCAATCAAACGATATCCTTTCATAATAATTTCTTATAATTTTTTTTATTTATTATAATAATGTGATAGGATATTGTTAGGCTATTTCCAACTTGGCAGTTATACAAATCATTCTATTTTTGGCTGACAATTTTTCTTGTAATATCACTTATCATGGCTCTTAGAGCTAAATATGTATGCACCATCTATTATATAAAATTAATAAAATAAATATTATATTAAAATTAAATTTATCCTTTTTTATTTATCATGATATTTTATCAAATTAAAATTGACCATACTATTTTATAAATATTTTAAAATATTACGGTATAATAAGAGAATATACCTATTTTTTAAAAAATTATCTAATTCTAAATTACAAATAAATAAATAGATTATAGTTGAAAAAATACCTTGCTTCTTAGGTGTAACATCCTTATCACTCCTAATACTATTCTGATACGTCATAAGCCGAAAAAAAATTTTTCCAAATTTATTCATTATATCTCATTATCATACTTTTATTATTTTGATAACAATTCGTCGATGACCTAAAACCATCCAATTTACTATGCATTTAATAAAATTTCTGCAATATAACGGCTGTACATAGTACTAGCCCCTTGAAATGCAGACAATTTCACACAGCTTCTCAGACGCACAACAATAAAAAAACTCAATCATATCCATTCATTTCATCTCATACACATATCCAAAATATAGTTTTACTAATATAACTCTTGTTTATCATTTACATAACCAAAATGTAATTTTATATACATGCCAAGACATTAAGACGACAATTTATAAAAGAAGTATTGTAACGTGTATTCTCGTTTCTACTCCTGAATACCTGCACGCAGTAACAACTACACGCTGAGCACTCAACATGCTCAGTGGTGACTAGTAATCGATACATTTCCTAAATTTATTATCATTATTCTTAAACAATATCTTATACAAAGAAAACACTTATAAAATCATTTAATTACTTATTAACACCAATTTCAATAATTCTATAATATTATACATTTTTCTTTAAACCTTCTTTTACTTTACCATTTTAGTTGCGTAATTCTAATTTTGCTTTTATTAAGCTTATTTTTTATTTTTAAACCAATAATTGAAGTATTTTATATTCTTAAGTACTTATTTTGACATTTTTGTGCAAAATTACGTTTTAGTCCTTGTTGACTATAAAATTTACTTTTTAGGCAAATTAACTATTATGTGACTATTTTATCTTTATTAAAGCAATCCTTACTTAATTTACTCACTTTCTACACTTTTGGAGAAATTTACTATTTTGCTCCTAAACTTTCAATTTCTTTCACTTTAGTCCTTTTCAGCTCTTTATTATCACTTTTCATTACCTTTTCATATTTTTATCAATTTACTTCTATTATGCCCCTAGTACAGACCCGACAAAAAATCTCGGACCAGATACATGGAACGTGGACCCCATGGGCCACCACTAAAAGAGAAATGATCCCCAAGAAATAATTTTTCATAATACTGCACTTTTTACTTTCACTTTACACTTAAGCTATGGAGATTAGAGATCCTACCCATAGCAAAGCAAGTTGCCATGAATTGCACCGCAATAAGAATGTTCCTATGGCTAGCCAACTATATCCAAAACTAATTTTTACTGTCAGACTAATTCTAAGGGCACAGTAATAATTACTTTATTAATCTTTTTAATTCCCGAAAAATTTATCGGTTAACTTTTTTTTTCTTTTTCATTGACTATAATTTAATTTCATATTAATTCACCTTTTTACACATATTCATATTTATTTTTAAATAAAATTCTAATAATTTCAATAAATTCTAATAAAATTTATTTATGCATTATTTATTAATTACTATCATTTACATACCTATTACATAACCTTAAAATTTTCAAAATAAATTCCTAATATTCATTAAAAATTTATAGACACTTATTATTATTTCTATAATTAATTTAGGCTAACATGTATTATTTTCATGCAAAATTTCATCATTTTACTTTAGTGAACATTTCGGCCACCAATATTAAACCCTCCTAAAAATTTTCTTTCTTCCTTTTTAGCTTTTATTTAATCTCTTTTATGGTTCAATTTCATTTATCCCAAACAAATTTCATCATTTAAGAACTTTAAAAATTTTTACCCTAATTAAATAAAAGGATTAAATTCATAAACATAGAAAATGTAAAGATTTGCTAGCCACTTACATTTTTCACTTGATTTAGGAAGCCTAAGCCTCCTTTTCCTTGCCTTTATCCCTTGAGAATCCTTCTCCTTCTTCCTCACCTATCATGGCCGGCCAAATATGCTTAGTTTTCTTTATTTTTTTATTCTCAAATGAAAAATCCAAGCTCATAATCATGCTCTACAACTAAAAATCTATGGAAAAATACTAAAGAACAAATTTAAATCAATAAATTTCTCAAACTCTATCTTACCCCTTTTTCTTTCTTCACTTAATTTCTTATCTTTTTTTAATCAAATCACTTGATTGAGGCCACTAGGGTGATCTAGAGAGATGGAACTTCAGTTTTTATGTTGAAGTTTATGAAAGATTTGAAGTGAAAGAAGAAGAATCAAAGTGAGAGAATAGAGAGGGATGGTTCGGCCACCACAAGGAGAGGGAGAGAGCTGGTGAATTATGAAAAAATTCTCCAGATTTTTAGCCCTATATATACCCTCTCAATGGGCCTAAGATTGGGCTAAACTAATGGGCTTGGCCCAATTTATTTCTAAGGCCCATTTTAGGCCTTACAACGTCCAATCCAAATTCTCCCATTTCTTACTTTCAAATTACTCCAAAAATAATTTTATCACTCTTATCACATTAAAAATATCTAGTACGCAAATTTTTGGCTCAATCGAAGTCCGTTATCGATCCTATTCAAATTTATCGGTCAGATAATGCAAATTTTTGGCTCACTTTAACTTTCAACTTCAGACTCACCATGACCAATACTTTCCAATAGTTCAATAAAATATTTTTGATTTTCGGAGTGTTTTTTCGAGTCCGAAAAATATTATTTACCATCGAAAAGTATTGTTCACGCTGATCCGATGCTGAAGCCATTACATTAGGCTAATATTTTCAAAATGTTTTTTTTTCCTTAACTAACTTTATACTACCTATAATTTACCAAATCAAATACAAAATAAAATTAATATTAATATATTCACAATTAAAATTAAAAGCATCAAATTATAAATATTTATATTAAGAAATCTTATCACATATTGATAATATACTGTAAAAATATCGATAATGATTAATAATACACTAGAATTTTCAATACAATTTTTTTTCTTTTCTCACGTATTTACTCGAACACTGCAATTGTGGAGTTTCAAACATACTGCAAATGATTTTTTTTGCAATATGAATTCAGGAGCTTTAACTATCTACTTGATACTATATATATACTAAGTGTTCGATGGAAATTCTTCAACGCTTGTTATAATTGTTGGTTGAAAAAGGAAAGAAGCGGGCCTGAACCTGTAGGACTGGGTTGCGGGTTCAGAGTCTGAATCCGTAGCCCAGCTCTACGGGATTAACCTATCAATTTTGTGCATTTAACTGTTGAAGTGGGCCCAACTTTGCCATTTCCTTAGGAATGGCCTACAGGATTAGGCATTCCATTTTCATCTCTCGTGAGCCCCATGGTCAGATTCTGCTTCTGCATGCCATCTACGGGATCTAAAAGACCTCTCAATTCAACAAATTACTTACAAAACACTCCATTCTTATAAATAATGTTTCAAAAGATATTATTGATTAAAAAAAGCCCCACTATTTGTATAAGCTTCGTAAGCAAATCATTTTCCTCTATGATATTTATTAGAGTTTTGTGTTTTTGGCATGGATATGATATATTCGTATTGGTTGCCATCCTAAATGAGACCCATGCTAGCCACACGCCCAATACAAACCTATGTAAAATGTAAATGCCTATTTTTAGGTTTAACAATAAATGTAATTTAATCATAAAAGAAAAAGAAAAACAAATGAGTGCTATTAACCAACGATGCCCAACGGGCCGTGTCACGCGTTCAGTTGCGAATTCCAATTAATCCATGGCATCCAATAACCCCATAAATGTAGACCGAGTTTCAACCCTGAATTTCCCCACCGCCAAATCTCCAAACTACCCTTCTATATATTCCCTTCCCCATTTCTTTTCCAGAAAAACTAACCCCGTTATTCCCCCATTTTCTCTCTCTAATGCCATCATCTTTGCTTTATTTTCTCTCTCTAGAAAAAACCATAGTAGCGACCAACAATGGCAACTGTTTTTGCTTAGAAAAGGAGTTTCAATCGTGAGGGTCTCTTCATCGCCAACATTCACTTCGAGATTTGTGCCGATACGGTATCACGCCGTCGAAGTGAAAGCGCAAAAGGTAAAACCCACGGCGATCTCCAGCTCGAATCTCAAGACTTTCCAAATTTCCCGATGGAACCCAAATAACCCATCAAAGCCCCAGCTCCAAGATTACCAAATCGACTTAAAAGAAGGTGGGCCCATGGTTTTAGATGCACTAATCAAGATTAAGAATGAGATCAACCCTTCCTTGACTTTTCGCCGATCTTACCGGGAAGGTATATGTGGTTCCTGCACTATGAACATTGATGGATGTAATGGGCTTGCTTCTTTGACAAAGATCCCTTCTGGGTCTTCTTCAACAATCACTCATTTGCCCTATATGTATGTGATTAAGAATTTTGTAGTGGAGATGACTAATTTTTATAATCAGTATAAGAGTATTGAGCCTTGGCTTAAGAAGAAAGAACCCACCTCCGGTTCCTGGAAAAGAGATACCCCAGAGCAAGAAAGATAGGGCTAAGCTTGATGGGATGTATGAGTGTATTCTGTGTGCTTGTTGTAGCATATCCTGCCCCAGTTACTGGTGGAACCCTGAGTCTTACTTGGGCCCAGTTGCTTTGCTCCATGCCAATAGATAATATTGATTTTTTTGTCTTTTGTTTGGTTGATTCTTTTTGCCTTTTTATTGGTCAGTTTTATTCATTTTCTTTGTTTAGCTTATTGTTTGCACCGAATCGCTCTTCTGCCAAGGTTAAATTTGGGGTTTGGTGTTTGTTTTATCTTTGGGAAGCATGAAAATTTTATTTGGTAAGTTGAACTAATTTATGTTCATTGTTGTCTGTTTACGAAAATTATGATTTGAAGACTCAAGTAAAGATAATAGATATAGGAGTAAGATATGAAGGTACTTTAAAGAAGGGTTCTTTTTACCCATTGTTGATTCAGTTGTATTTAGTGTTGATCAGCAGTGTTAATTTAAGAAGTAATAGGTGATTAACTATGGATGTTGGTTGGTCCTATGATGCTTGCTTGCCATTTGTTTCAACAAAGTTCAAGGTTTTCAAGGAGCCTTGAATTTTTCATAAGCATCTTTAGCATTTTCCTTTTTGTTTTTTTACTTTTAGAGAACTACACTTAGGGACATTGTGTTTTTGGGTTAACAGCCAATTTAATGATAGTATAATTGAATTCACTATGAATAGAAAGAAGCGTTTGAGTTGATAGGTCATTCTCCTTTATGTGTGAAACATTGAAGTTCTAATTGTGATTTCTTTCTCATTTGCTGGATATGTTCCTTTCTTTCCTCTAACAATTTATAATCTGAAATTACTCTTATATGTATGCCATTTTTAAATATTTATGTAATGCAACTGTATTGTTTTGATCCTTGTGTTCATAAGATGAACGTTGCAACAATATTAAAAACTTCATTTTGTCTAGTAATTATTTTTATCTGATTTAATTTGGGAATTGGTATTGTAGAAATTCCAAATAAGCACATATATGAGCTCTATCTCTCTCCTTTTTTTTATTTTGGTTAACATAAATTGTAGCTTGCTAGGTGCAAAACTTGTAATAACTTGCATTTGTATATTTTAGTAGATGGATGAAACCAAACAACTCTATTCATGTTGCTGCCAGGCCCTGAATGTGCATGTATAGATCACTCTTTATTCTATTATTGTCTTATGGTTTTCCTATTTGGACAATATGGCGTATGATGGGCATCTTTCCAGCTGCCACAAAGTGCATTTTATGTAGTTCATGGATTCTTAATATTTTTCTTTGAATTTTTCATCAATAAAAGTTGCGAACTGTCAAGGAGCACTGCTCTGGTCGATCCAATATAAAGTGAGGGTTGCTGATTTCTCTTGTTATTTTGCTGGTGCAAACAGGTGGATTAGCGATAGCCACAATGAATATACCAAGGAACGTCTTGAGGCAATAAATGATGAGTTTAAGCTTTACCGTTGCCACACCGTATTGAATTGTGCTGCAGCCTGCCCTAAAGGCTTGAACCCAGGAAAGCAGATCATGCATATAAAGAAGCTCGAGGCAGCAGGTGGTGTGCAAGTGGTATGGGTTGAAGAATCATGAGGATGTGCAATTGACAAGTTATTCTGGGATTTTTTTGGAGGATCAATCAACTCTATATTAATAATTTGCGGACCAATTGAAGTGTACAACCCATTTGTAATTTCAAATAGGATTCAGTGCACCGTCTTGCCTAATAATTATTTATAGAAATTGCATGTTGTATGACTTTGAATTTCATTTGCTATGGAGCTCTGTGGCGGATGGCTTCATTCCCAAAGGAGTGGAAAAAAAAGAAAATGGGTACATCCTGGTTGTTCCAGAGGAAATTATAAAAAGTTCAGAACCTTTTGTTGTGAACTTTTTGGAATTTCAGATTTTACTAAGTTTGTTGTAGGATGGTGCAATGCAATCGATAAAAAATGTAGTATTTACCGGAAAAAGGGCAATCAGATGGCACAAATTAGAAGTTTGCTGTTGTAAATTTCAACTGATCCCCATATTTGAACACATAATTTGCACATTGCAATTGTATTTCAACTGTTAGGTGATAAGTTCAATTATAAAATAATGGATTCAGTAGGGGCTGCACAATTCATATAAGAATAAGAACAATGGTAATAAAAAGAGTTCATAAACAGTATTTTGGTTTCACATGATTGTGATGATACAATTTTTCTATCCTCGAAAGGGAACAACTTTATAAATTGATCATTGAATAAAAATTACAACTCAAACACAGTTTCAGAGTGAGGTGTTGATGTATTCTTTAAGACAAAAAAAAAAAAAGCTCGTTCAGTTTAGGTCCGTCATCCCCTGAACTTGAACTTCTTAAATGACCTATTTAAACCTTGTCAATGGGAAACCTTTCATCCATTAAATCATCAACTTTTGTGCTGATGAAATGAAGTTTCCAGGTCTTTTTTGGATGGCTGTTTTCATTATCTTTGTAGGAAAAAACAGCGTCCAAGCAAACATGAGAAAATTATTTCTCATACACCCTCATCACCTGGAACAGGAAGTACCAGCGACATTCATAACTGTAACAGGTAAAGTAACTGGAAATCAATCTGTTTTCTCTTGCTCTCTTTAGGCGTACAAGTGAAAGATATCAAGTTTGAATCATTAACTATTGTTCCGCAAAGAAATACACCGTCATTTAAGAATCAAGACTTGCACTCTCCATGCAACATTCCTTATATTGAATTTAGAATAATATTTGCCAATGTCTGTAAAACAAAGGGCTGACTAAGTGACGATGAGCTTATTGTTTTGTAGGATGCAGTAATGACTGTGATACAGCTTGTTGCGATTGTGACATTGAGAGACAGCCACCCATGTGCTTGCAATGCTGCAACGAAGATCCTTGAATTCGTTACAAATCTTGTTTTTCCTTTTTTTTTCTCAGGCATATGTTGGAAAGGCTCAGGATAATATATTTCATATTGTACAAGGGAAATCCCACATCTTATTTGAAGGAAAAGAAGATAAGTTTTCCCCTTGTCACAAAAAAAATTTGCAGTAGGAGCTCCGCAACTAATAAACAATCAGCAATCACCTTACCAAATACTTAAATCAATCGTAACTTGACTTTGTTACAATTCAAGTGGCTTGCTTAACTTTTGACAGAAAAAGCCACAGGATTTGAATTCCATTTTTACTATTCTGAGTTCAATCAATTTCCACTAGAGTGATCCCTTCCAGGTACCAAATACTACTGTAATCTGGCACAATAAAATCCACTTGTAACATAACTGTAAAACAGCTTGAATCTAATCAGATTCCTGAATCAAATCCTACCCACTTGCATTAATATCCATGTCTCAAATACTCGTTTAACTCTCTCGCAAAGGAACAGGCTTAAGTCCCGATAAAACATTATTATGCCACTTCATCTTAGCTCTGGGCAACAAATTCTCACAAAACCTTTGAGGATTATATATATATATATATATGATCTAGGACTACTAAAGATGAAGGAAACAAATATTAAAGCTAGATTTTGGGATGAAAGTTGGGAGGGGAAAAAAAAAGAAGCTAATCGGCATTCAAATCCTAGAAAGACCAAAGAACACGGCAGCAGATGATATTTGTACCCTTAGATCAGCAATATCTAAATCATGACCACCTTCAACTAAGCCCCACCTATCAACCTGCAAAAGAATTAGCATTGGATCATGCATCAGATAGCAAATAATGCCTCAAGTGAAAATTCAGCATGTGCTCAAGCCCAGTTGAGACATTGTGTTTACTTACAGAAAACAATTATCTATTTTCTGAAAAAATTGAAGTATTTATTTTCTGTAAAAAATTTAGAAAACGTATTTATTTATCTATAAATAGAAAACTGAAATATTTATTTTTTTTATATATGTATGTATGTACATATATACGTATGCATATATATACATATATACACTTATATACATGTATATGTGTGTGTGTGTGTGTGTATGCACGCGCGCATATGTATATATGTATATGCATATATGTGCATAAATTCGTGTATATATATATATATGTATGTATTTACATAGATATATATATGTATGTGCATACATATATATATGTTTATGTATATGCATATGTACATATATACACACATATATATGTGCATATATACACATACATATGCATATGTATTTTTATGTGTATGTATGTACATACATATATATGCATATTCATATGTTCGTATGTATGGATGTACTACATATACATGCACATACATATATTTAAGTATGTATATACATATTTACACACACACACATATATATGTGTGTGTATATTAAGATTATTCAGAAAATTTGAAAAACATTTTTTATTAGTTTTCCAATCTCTTTTTTATTTTAGAAAACTGAAAACTTTATTTTCTATTTTTTATTTTAGAAAACTGGCCAAAATAAATATGATTTCAATTTTCTATTTTATGTGAAAAATTTTTCTGGAAAACTGAAAAAATTTTCTGTAAGTTAACAGGTCCTAAAGGTCTCTATAAGCATGCATGTGTGAGTGTCAAGAGACAGGGAGACAGAAGAAGAAGAAGAGGAAGAACCTGCAAATCTTCTTCAAGTCTAATCAACTGAATTGCTTCCTCAATATCCAATTTCCCAAGAAAAATTCCAACGGCAATTACTAAAGAATGGGCTGCTGCTGCAATTGCATCAATTGCAGCCAATTCACAGTTGTCAGTTTTCTTCAGCAGGTCTTCTATTGCCTTCACCAAACCTTCCTCTTGTTTGCCACCAAAAAAACTCAAGTAAACAACAGGCTTAAAGCCAAATTCTGATTTCACCCAATCAATTAAGGGATCAATTTTCTCCACTTGCTTTTCTGAAAAAGAAAAAAAATACATGCTCTACAGTCAGATAAATTCTCAGATCTCCACTTGTATGTTTGATCTCCACTCCCTGAGTTCAGATAGATGTCTATACCAGTGACCATGTGTAAAACCAATTTTCTAACATGCATCAATGTCAATCATGCACTTTACTATGATGAGAGTAGGACGGGTTAGTTTTGATCCCAACTTAGAATGTTCCTCATACCAGACAAGTACATAGAAAGTGAACTAGTAAAAGATGCCTTCCTGAAAGAGCATAACAGTTTTATTAAAACCAGTCGTGCAGAATGCCGTTCCAGTCACATATTCACTAAAACCTCTCAATAAGAAATAGGAAACTGAAAAATGATTCAAACTACTCATATCGTATATGGAAGATGCATGAAAAATCACTATTAACCACAGGTTTCAGGTCATAAATAGTATATAACATGGAAACCACCAAAGAAAAATAAGTCATGCTCCCAATTTTCCTGTGCTATAGAATATTAAGATAGAGAAGTGGCAAGTTCATCAATATGATCAAATCCATACCATAAACTAGCAATCATAAGTTCCTGAAATGCACCTATTGTCAGCAAACCTAAGTCTGAAAGTGAACTAGTATTTGAAAATAAAACTTTGCATAGATTAGTACCAAGCTGGATGTTGAAGATAGATGGAAAAGTAATCCAAAAATTTTGGCAGCAAACCTTCAACAGAAACCCAAACATACAGTGATAACCTAAAGCCATTATTTCTTTAAACATAAAACAAAAATTGTTGGGTGAGTAGTAGCAATCCAGAATCATGCATGTTTCAATAACAGAGGCAGAGAAAAGAAAAGAATAAAACTTCCTTTCACTTGTTTGGGTCCTTCATTAGAACAGGGAAAGGAGGAGCAGTTATTAATATTTCACCCTTAAATAGAAAGATTCTAACATGGATTGATTAAAAGTTACACAATGGAAATTTACAAACTTGTGATTTATAAATTTCCCTCAACTTCTTTTGGTAGACTAGAGGAAGGAAATTTCCTCATTTCCCTTTGTTTTACTTCATTTCTTTTATTTTCCTCAAATCATTTAATTACCCAAACAAAGGAAACCAAAAAAATTCCCTTTCCTCAGTTTCTAGTTCCCTCAAAACAAACTGGCTGACAGCTCAAATAAAACATAAAAAGATATAGACATATGAATGATTATCCAAATTTTGCTTTGGACACATCAATAAATGAAATACCATAAACACCACGTGTCAGATCAGCATCCTCTGGAGCACGACAGAAAACTAAATCTTGATTAAATTTCTTCATCAAATTTTCAATAATCTTTGGACGTGTAAGTGGAACTCGCTCCGATGCAGTGCACGCAAGTTTCATAAGAGGCATTGTAAATGGCCTGATACCATCTGTTTGCTACAACAAATAACAAGTCATTACTTTTGTCCAATCCCATCCATGTACCATCATATCAATGAAAAGAAGAAAAAAATTGAAACTTTTAAACTGAGACCATCTGAGCAGTGAAAGAGCTTGCGTTTGAATTTGGAGGCAGAGAGAGGAAAATGATGAGGAAATTTAACAATTCCTTGAGGTGACCAAATGACGAAAACTCTATCGAGAATCATTGTGTAATCCTATTCTAAGTCTACTACATGCTAATGGACATCTAAAGACATTGTGGATGACAAAAGCCTCGTCCATGTATTCATGTTGTAAAGAGATTATAAGGAAAATCTAAACTAGATGCAGAATCCCAACATAAACATACTCAAGCTTGCATCCAACCAAAACAGCCAAATTTCCATAATATAATTTTCACAAATCTAAAAGAGAAATTTCGAACTTCACCGAAAGAAAATTCTTGATTGACAAACGCCAAAACAGATCAAACACCCCAAAAGCAGAAAACTCGGCACAAAGAGAGCCAAAACAGAGAATCCAATTATAAATGAAAAAAAAAAAAATCGTAAGCCATTGCTTCAAAAAGTAAAGCGAGAGAAAATAACACAATTCAGGAACGACAAATTGAGATATAAGAAAGCAAAGTAATGAGCTTTTATAAACACACCTGATAATCCCATTCAGCAGCAATGGCCTTAGCGAGAGCTAAAGATTGCAACTTTAGAGGTCTTTTAGAAGGAGTCTTAAGAGTCCTATAATCAAGCATCACTGTCCATCCATTTCCATCTTCTGCCTCTCTAGTAGTCACTTGCTTGTAAAACCTCTTCCCCACAATCGACCCTGTCACGAAAGCCATGGGCATTGTTACTGAAGGAGACGGTTCCCTCTCACGCTTCGAATCAGAATTCGGGGCTTTGAAGTATATGCTGTCACTGGAGGCGGTTGGAGTGTTATTATTGTCATTGAACGTGAAGGAAGAGCAGGGACCGTCGGTCGGTGACTGGGCGGTAGCGACGGAGGTAAAATGGCGGGTAAGGGATGAGGAGAATGGAGTGAGGAGTTTGGGATTTTTTATTGAATTTAGGTTTTTAGTTATGAATGAAGTTGCCATTTTTTAGGGTTTTTGGAGAAAGATGAACTGGAAAAGAAAATGTGATTTTGATGTCCAGATCAATAAAGATCTGTGACGAGCAGAGAGCAATGGGGCGGGTCAGCCGTCGTCGTTTCGGGCGATTCCGGTGCGGATGGTCATGGTAACTCATTTGATGGATCCAGGAATTATATAAATTAACAATTTTATTAAATCAATTTATTAATTTAAATTAATAACTCGATTTTTTGAATTGATTTATTAGTTGACCACTAAAACATTTTAATATATGAATTTAGTAAATTATACAATTTATTATATTATTTTTAATAGTTAAAATAGTTTAAAAATAAAAAAATATAAATTAAATATAATATTCATTAAAAATAAAAATAAAATTTTTACAATTAATTATAAAATATATTCAATATAAAATTAACAACAAATTGATAATTATACACGTATAATAATAATAATAATAATAATAATAATAATAATAATAATAGATAATTTTAATATTTATTTATTAAAAATATATATTATAATAATATTTTATAAAGTTATATATTATAATATTTTAAAATTACACAAATATTGAAAAGTACAAATGAAAATTTAAGATATAATTTTAAAAAATATATATAGATCGGTTAACCCGTCGATTTTTAAAAGAAAAACCGTAAACTTAAATTTTCGATTTGATTTTTGATCAATTTTTCGATTAATCAAAATTCATGTAAAAATTCTTTTGGAATAACTAAAAAATATCCATAATATTTAGGTCTAGCAAAATTGGAATTCCATCCAAATCC
Source organism: Excoecaria agallocha (assembly GCA_037975025.1). NCBI lineage: Eukaryota > Viridiplantae > Streptophyta > Magnoliopsida > Malpighiales > Euphorbiaceae > Excoecaria > Excoecaria agallocha. Next base: position 46,040,041 of record CM075810.1, on the reverse strand, counting down.
GTTAAAAAAAGAGTAATCCAAATCGAATCCAACCAATAAAAAAGCCTAGTATACCAATTTAAAAATTATCCATTTTATTCTTTAATTCATTAGCTTTGTACCATGTTTCCAATGGGTCTCTTCTTTCACAAAGTCTAATTCTCTTCCTCTCTTTCTCTCAAAATCGTTTGTTCTTTCTACCCTCGTCGCCTATAACGTTCTGAAACTACTACCAGCATGAATGGTATTTTTCAATGGTGAATAGTGATACCGATAGTGAATAATATCACCCCAGGCCCACTGAGTTCTATAAAAATTTTATGTTATTGTTAAAAGAACAATCAATAATGAGTCTAGTATTATAGTTTGAGCTGAAATTGAAATCAAATAGTCCTCCAAAAATCAAAAATAAAAATAAATCAAATGATTAAAAAGGGATCAAATTAACTTTGATCGACTTGAAAATATTTTATAGACTTTTGAAAATTATTCCGATCAAATGTAACATCTTATAATAATGAATATTAATTTTCCAGAAGTGAAAAATAAAAATTTTGACACTTTTAAATTTTAAAATTTTTCGAAGGATCGAAAATATTTCAGTACCGTGAAATCTACCGAAATAAACTCCAATTAACTCAAAATTTTATAAACATTTTAATTATAATATTTAGAAATTTTTGAAATAATTTTGGTGAAAAAAAATAAAGAAAAATGAGTCAATGCAAATGAACCAATATATATTAAATCCATTGATCGATCTAAATTCGTTCAATCCATTTATATGTTGATCCATTTATGATCCATATTTCTTGCCTATTTATGATCTATCTATCTATGATCAAATTAAAATCCATCTAACCCGTCTATTTGCCACCTCTAAATTAATATTTGAATTGTTTATAATGAGTATTTGTAACACCCCAGCCACATGATTTTTTTAAAAAAAAAGAATAAAAACAAAAGAAAAAGAGTGGAAGAGAGGAAGAGATCATGAACAAGGGAGAGTGAGGCTGGCAGGGGAAGCTGAGAGCGGCAAGCAACTCACCAACGTCGGTGACAGCTCGACATCGGCTCCACCGCTCCAGCCAACCACCTTTTGCTCTCTGGAAAGCTGTCGTTTGTCTTTGTTTTTCCTTAGTTTTTTTTAAACCCGATGACTTTCCTTCATGATTTCGACTAGCTTTGACGTCGAATGGCGATACGAGCACCACCGTTAGACTTGTTGCGACCAGATTCTCCTTTTCATATACACCAATCATCCTCACTCGCCGACATGGGGTAGATCAAAAATGGGTATGGCAAGTTATTTCGATGCAGATTCTGACCACACCGTAGCTTCTTAAGGCGCGTGACCACCAACAACGGGTCTCTGGCACTTTGGGCTTCACAATGGCAATGGCAACGAAGCTCCAACGATCGATGACCGGCGGGAATAGTATGGCTGTAACACGCTATACCCGATCTGATAAACAAACCAAATATAGATGCCACCAACAGGTCTTTGCTCTGAATATCCCTAAATCCAAATAATCTATGCATAAATTATCAATTTCTAATTTCTTACTCTAAATTTTTCTAAAAATTTAGGCAGAACCTCTATTAAAAATTCACAGCTTCCTGTAAACAAAATATAAAACAACACTTCTAAAATTCAATCATCAACATCTACAATCTCAATCAAACTCCTACACAAGATTTTTCTCATCCTCCTTAATAATAATTAAGCTAATCTACCTATCACTATATCACTATTCCAATATTCAAATATTATGTTATCAATAATGATTACACAAAAATATTATCACATGTCCAAGCTAATATCACAGCATTGAATTTAACTAAATACTTACAAATTTATACTTAAATTACCCAATTTTAACATCTGTGTACATGCCAAAGTTTCAAAATACAAAAATAACATAGATAAATTGGTCTTTATCCTTAATCATCACCATTCTAGCTGCATCAACCTATGAAGGTTTCCTTCCTTTGCGTCGAGAAGACTGAATATCGACTCAACCTACACGCGAAAAAGAAAAACCACGCGTTAAGCTAAAAGCTTAGTGGTGACTACCAATTTTACTTTAAAACAAATGTTACATAAAATAATGTATTCAAAATTTTCAACCATACTTACCAATTCAAATGACAACCATCAAGCAATGAGGTGTATAAATATTTTTTTGAAATATCATACTCAACAAGCTATTTATTAGCTATTTACACCTTATCTAAGTTATAATAAAAAAGGCTTAGTTATTACCACAGTGCCTATGGTATTCCATTACAATTCATAGCAACATATATGCACATATACTATACTGTAACAAATGCTTATATTCAGTGTAAACATCATAACACATATTTATATATAATTCGATACGTCAGATTTACCGTTCACATATATTGCTGTCTTAAGTAGCATTTCCTAGTTTAGTTATACAGATTTATTAAAAGTTAACGGAACAAATTTTCTTAAGTTACACTCACACATGCATACATTTATATGTTTATTTCTCAAATCATTTAGTACTCAAATAAGTTAAGCCGTCGATTCGAGTGTCAATTCCTAACGTCATAGCAATACCTCTTATTATTTACCAAAATACTCATTTATAATAGACACTTATTTGATACATTATATCTCATAAGCCATTTCATAATTTACTTTACAATTCATACTACATGTGTTACTTCCTGACATTAAGAAATTTGTAATTATATTTATTTTTAGCATTATTACTCAACCTTCAACATATGACGCTTTACTATATTAATTTATCTCATTTTTCACTTTATTTCACTTTTACTCATATTTATAACATTTTAATACTGTAATTATCCTTTTTACTTCCTTTACATAAACAATTTACAATTTTGCTCCTAGTTGTCAACAGTAGGAAACCATGAACCGGATAAGTAAATCCAATCACTAGAAGAGTCCATACCGCAGAGAGGGTATGCGGCTACTCCTGAATGTATCAATAAGGAGCCAACTAACAAAATAGTCCACATTTTCTAAGAAAAATAACCGTATAGAAACAGAACATCGCGGGGTAAGTGTCCATATGGCTAGCCATACTATCCTAGAGTCCTGGATCACCCATCGATAATAAGGGCATAAATTTAAATTCATAGTATATGGCATGTTTATCATTTTTCTCATAAATCTCATTTTATCAATTACACATCATATTCATATATATATATATATATATAACCTCTTTGTTCCATTATGTCATTTGCTATAAAAGGGCACTGCAGTGCTCAACTTGTCACTTTTCAGACTCAATTATCATTAAATTGTAGTCAATCCATTAGTCACTTCGTCTAAATTATTCGCATAGATTCTCAATCATATTTATATATTTGTCATGTCTTAAACCATAGAAACTAAAAACCCTTATAATTAAATAGGTTCGATCTATATTACTGTACATATAGTTAATTATGTTCCCTTGTTTATACTCAAGATACATGTATGCTAGTCATATATTTCGTTTAACCCTTTAGATCAACATTTAATATGAACCCTTACCATAAATTCTCAAGGTTATAGACAAACAATAAGCATATAGAGAAGTCTCGTACCTTTTTGTAGCCATAGGTTAAAATATACAGCTGCTAAATCAATATATATATACCAAAGCATACTTTTGACGATAAATACCATAATAATACAGATAATTATCTTTATTCCAAAGTTATGCAGGAAATTTTTATTTAAACAAATATTGGCACTTTGAATTATTATTTTTATTTGTATATCAAACCCTTAAAATACATATATATATATATCATTATGTTCAAACCATCAAGCATATATATATATATACATATATGAATGAATTTTATGCTTAGGAACTGCCAAGCTACGGTTTAATTAATTAAACTTTATAATTCATTTTCATACCCACTTAAGCTAAACTAATTAAGGCACATTTTCACTGCTTAGCCCATAAGGTGCATTTAACCCTTTTCTTTTTGTATATTAAGTACTTAGTTAGATTTTTTTATGTCTTTTTACTGTAATTACATTTATAAAAGGTGAGACACCGATAATTCGGCTAAGATTCCTGTTTGGTTCTTTAAACCATTTTCTGCATTTAAGTAACATTATTATCAAAGCATATTAATGTTAATTAGCAAATTCTTTGGCATACAAAAATTTCTCTTTCGACTTAATAATTACCTCTAATTGGCCAATTCCTTAATTGTATTTTACTGTAACTAAATTGCCACCTAAATCATAGATATAATTTCAGTTGCCTTAAGTCATGATTTATCCAATGATTTTCTAACTCTACGCTTATTCCTCTAATTGTTAGCTAATATTATTAATTAAATGTGCAGTTTAACCCATTAGTTCAATAAACAATTTAACAAGTTAATAAAACTTGGTGAATATAAGCTAGTATATGAAATAAATAAATGAGTCAACTTGGCTGTAGAATCAAAATAGCTGTCAAATTACTCAATTATGGTTAACCAGCAACACTCACCAATTTCCCTCACACAAACTTAAATAAAAAAAAAAAAAACATTATTGGTTATTATTGTATTAATACTCCTCAAACATACAATAGATAATCTCCCTTACAGCCACATAACTATTAACTTAATACCTTAATAAATAATTCACTCCCAAATTTAATATAATAAATAAATTCCAACAACAGTGATGACTATTTATCTTTGAAAGTAGTTTGGTAGCCCTTTTTACATACTAAACTTATAATATCAACAAAACTTAAAATTTAAAACAGGATCGTAATTTACAAAACTCAACTGACCCTTACATTATGTAAAATGGAATAGTGAATACGCACACCAATAAATAGAAGTAGGCATCCAATTTCAAAGATAATAAACCAATTCCTAATAATTAGCTCAAAATTTAACTAATAAATTTTTAGAGGTAAATTTGGTAACCACGTACTTATTTCTTGCAATTTTCTGTATTTTCGTCAATCATTACACTCACCGAAGGTTCACCGGAAAGGTCGTCAGAGCTTTGCTGGAATGTACCAAGGCTAATCAGCTAAAGGTGGCTTCATCGGCAACCTCACAGGGGCATTCACGCACTCCAAAATCCACCCTCGTTCGCCGAATCGCGAGCTAGGAGGTCACCGTGCCTCCTCCTCCGTTCTATCTACCGCCAACATTTGGAGGGAGGGCGAAGAGCAGCAGACGACTCATCTCCTTCATGGGCCTCAGCCATGTAGACCGAGCCGTCGATCGCTGCCATTGATCATTAATTTAGTTATTCAAATAATTATTATACTTTTATTTATTTTAATCTCTTATTATAAATTCTTATATTATACTTTAATTAAATAAAAAAAATTAAATTATTATCTTAAAAATGTAAAAATAACGTTAACTCATATCACATTTCCAATAATTTGCCCTTTATAAATCGGTATCAAAGGTATTATTCACCAATTATAATAATCGACTCGAGTTTGGGGCGTTACAATGATCACGAGGAAAAATGAAATAAAAATATGGATTTTGACTTCAACTAGTAAGTACTCCACTAAATTTGCCTTTTTTAATATATATATATATATATATATATATATATATATATATATATATATATATATATATATATATATATATATATTTGTTATATATATATTTGTTATAAATGGAAATTGTGAATTAATTAGTATTTTGGGTGACATAAGCTAAAATTAAATAATTTAGGTGAGTTAAAATCATCCTTAATGAACTTATTGATGTTGTAAAATATATTTTTATAACTTGGGATGTTATATTTAATGGCTAATTTGAAATAAAAATGCTCTTTTAGTTGTCTAATTAAAGCAATAAATAGGATTATGAAGTGATAAGTAAAATAATAAAATATTGAATGAACAAAATTTAAAATTTGTGATGAAACTGTGATCTTAGCTGAATTGTTAATATTTGTAATTCGATAACTTCTTTGATCAAAAATATATATGCTCCAATTATTTCACGTGAATAGTAACCGTATAAGTGAATAATAACCGTATAGGTGAACAATGATGTATACGTGAACAATAGTATCCAAGGAAAAATCTTTTCTTATGTGAAAAAAATGTTAAAAAATGAAAAGATGGTGATGTTGATTTGGTAAATTTTTTGGACTCGAAAATTTAATGCATATGTTATAAGAATAAATAATGAGATAAAAATTGCTTTTCAAATTGTATAAATACAAGATAGTTTAATGAAGAAAAATAAATCAAATAAGGCATTCTTCATTAGGTGATCAAATTTTGTATAATAATGAATCTTATATTTAAGTATAATTGATGTTTTAATGAGTAATTTTATTTTAACCATGAGAAGTGAATTCGTTATTTAGGCTAAAATGTGACAAATATGAAATAATTATTGTTATGCTTGAAACATGACCACACTTGATTTTAAGTTGTGAATTGAGAATGACTAAGACAAATAATGTATATTTACATGAATGAGAAGACGAATGATTAAATTGAGTTTTGAAAGGTGGCAAAAAGGTACACTATGGTACCAGAGTAGAGAATGTACTCGACATGAAAAATTGATATTTATTGGTATTAAAACATTAAAAAAATATGAGAGTATATAATGACATTAATGCCCTTAGTAACGATAGAAAATCTTGAGTAGGATACAATTGGCCAGCCATAGGAATGAAGTTTTGATTGATATTCTAGATGATGACATTCTGTATATATAGAGAAATGACTCACCATCAGGTGTAAAAAGGGCAGTGTCAAGTTTTGATCCCTTTTTACACCGAAAATAAAAGTGCAGTGTCAAGTTTCGACCTCTTTATTTCAAAAGTTGGCTTTATAAAGGAGTGCGGTGTCAGATTTCAACCACTCCATTTCATAAATTAGCTTTATAAAGAAGTGCAGTATTAGGTTTTGACCACTCCATTTCATAAATTGGCTTTATAAAGGAGTGCAGTGTTAGATTTCGATCACTCCATTTCAAAAATTTGCTTTATAAAGGAGTGTAGTGTTAGGTTTCAACCACTTCAGTCTATATAGACTAAAAAAGGGTCTCAGTTCCATATATTAGCTAGAAAATTCCTTTGAATTAATATGGGCAAAGAAATATATATTTGTTTTAGAATTAAATGGCACATAGTGATGGATATATAATAATATTTGTTACTCTATTTATATACATATATTTTGTGGTTTTATTAGGGTCTAGCATATGTAACTATATGATTAACTTGTGATATTAGTTATTGTTGTGAGACAAGGGTAATTAACTAACAATACTTAAAATATGTGTGTGTGTGTGTGTGTGTTGTTTTATTAAATGCAAATGTTGTTAATTTCTATCTTTTGTAAAGAAAATACAGAAAAGATAGAAATGTAGAAAATGGAGCAAAGACAATAAGCACAGACAATGTAGAAAAGACAACAATTAGCTGAAATCAATAAATAGATAAAATTTTCATAATAATGAATATAAGTAATTAGTTTGTACATTTTGATGGTAATGAATTAAGCATTCCATAAGTTAGTATAATTGAATATATCCAGGTATGTGCTTAGTATACATATGTACAAACATGTGATTGTTGGAGATTTAAGGTCCATGTTGTATTATCAAATGAATAAAGTATGCTCATTAAAATGTCAATTTTGCAAATGACAATTAAAATTGGATTTTACAAAAGTTTTGTATGATTAATGAATTCTTATATTGATTCATCAATAAGACAACTATATTGAATCATCTTACCTTTATGGTAATATTTGATGTAGTTGTAAATTATGATTTTTTTTACAAAAATGTTTTTATGTTAATAATATGCTTGTAATTGTGATTTTAAGAGAAAGTAAATTTATTGAAGTACTCTCACTAAGCTCTAAGCTTAGTGTGTGGTTATTTTCCATGCATATGTTTAAGAATAACATTCTGGAGATTGGAAAAAAAGGGGTTGGGGGGGCTAATAGTCCTACTGATTCTTGAAGAATACTGAGGTGAGAAATTTCTAAGGGGATTTGCAATGTGATTTTGGCATGTATACTAGATAGAAAATATATAATGTGTTCATATAAGTGAGTTTTGTATATGTAAATTTATAACTTGCATATATAGAAACGACATATATGATTATATTTGGATTTGATTTCAATGAGTTGAAATATAATAAGGATGGGCTAATGTTCTATGAAAGCGATTTTTTTTTATGATTCTGAAGTTACTCATGTGATTTTGGAAGTGTAAATAAAGTTGCTTTGCAGGAGGTTTTAACAAATATATGGAAAATTTTTCTATAATTTTAATTTATAAATGGAATAATGTTTGTAATGGTGATGAGTTTTTATTGATACGGAACTCTAACCTATATGCCAAACTAGAATGCCAACATACCATGAATATTGAACATAAACTAAATAATAAACCCCCAATCTAAAGAACTCCCAAATAAGAATGATTGGAAAAGTTTATAATAGATTGATTTAGAAAAGAAAAAGAAGAAGAAGAAGAAAAAACATCAAGCATACATTAATCATGCAAATAGCTTAAGTCTAATTCTTCATACAATAGCAAGAATTAATAATAAATTAACTCTCACAAATTTGGTTAAGCCAAAGAAAATTCTCATTAATCGAAAATCAAGTGTGTTACAAATGAAGAATTCAGCCCTTTAAATAGGCTAGGCAATCGCCCCTCCATAGAGGAGTTACAATCAAACACTAACTCTAAGAGATAAATAATGAAATAAAAAACAAAGATAATTTCTAACCTTTATCTACATGTATTTGGCCACAATATGGACTGAGTACATGACGCAATAAAGATAAATACAATCTAAAAATAATCCTAAAAGCTAGTGATAAATATGCATAATTATCCTAAGAAATGAAAGAATAAATGTAGACACAATCTTGTTATAAGTGGATTTCGGCTAGCCCTTTAAAGATATGGTCAAGCTACTATTTCTTCCTCAAAATCTACTTAATAATATCCCAAAATAATAAGTATTTATCAAGAAAAATCTATTCCTAAAATTTAGGATCCTAAGTTTACCAATGTAGGCCTAAACCTAAACCTAAATTTGACCTAAGTCCATTAAAATTCAGTTTTCCCATATAAAATTCAACCCTCTTAGGTATTCTAAATCTCAAATAGTTATTTTGATCTAACTTTTTAAAAGCGATAAGTTCAACTTTAGTCTAACTACTTAAACTACCCAAAATAGTAAAATAAGCCCAAAATAAAACAAACCCAACGAAAACTAGCCCAATTTGTTTTCTTAGGTTATAGGCTGTTCAAATACATTTAATTACATATTAAATAAATAATAGAAACTAAATAAAGTAACTTGAAGGCCTATTACACCATTCGGCTTAAATTTATCTTCATAGTCCAATTTAGCTTCTTTCTCTTTTTGAACTTACATCTTCTCCACATAAGTTCTCGTGAATGCTTGTAGTACTTTTTAAAGCTTTTTTGACCTTGCTCTTATGATTAGTCTTTGAGGAAGTGTTAGTTTATCTCCCTTGTTGCCATTATGTTTGGTCGTGCTCATATCATCCCCTCACTCTTTAGAAAATATTCATCCTCGAATCTTCATCTTGCTTAAGTTGGGAATTGAAGCTTGGGGAACAAATTCATCTTCATAAATGATATTTGGGATAGGTGGAAATAATATGAACGAAAAAAAAACTCATCATGTTCCTGCAATTTGACAAAGAAACTGGATAAAACATGATTAGTCATTGATCCATCCTTGCAAATATGATTATAATTTCCTTCTTTTCCCACATGCAATTCATCCTCCTTAAGTAATAGAGGAGCAATTGTAACCTGTTGATCTACCATCTCAACTAAAGAAACCTCTTCATTCTCATTGAAACAATCAATAACATCTTTACTTTCAATTATTTCTTCATCACTCACAACATCACTATTAAAGAAAACTGTATTTATAGTATCCCCTTCAGCTTCACAAATTATTTCTTCTAGGATAACTTCATCTTCCTTTCTCTTTTCTTTGCTTTTTTTTTTATCTACTTATTTATTTGAACCATTATTTAAATTGCAATTCTATATCATTAAGGTCTTGCCTTAACAACTTCACACTTTTCGTTATCTCATTCATTATTTTTTATCTTTCAACTGATAAATGATATCTCACAATTGCACTTCAAAAATAAACTCAAACAACATTCATAATTAAGTAAATTGATTAAAAGAAAACAATGAAAACCTAATAAGGACAGTGAGGTACCAACTCTAAAGGCAAATTGATCAAATTGAACAAAAATTAGGAATTAATACACAAGAAGATTTTGTGTCAGATATTGTATATAGATGTTCAACAATATGCAATATGTTAATTAAACTAGTATAATTGAAACCAAAAATAGTTTAGACACACAAATTGAAAACTTAAAATGAAGAAAACAGACAAGATGGATGTACTTAAATGCGATGTTTAACTAAACTTAATGATTAGTTTAAACAGATTTGATGTAAGACTCAACAAAAAGAAATCAAAAAAAACATGCAATAAACATAACCTAAATCTAAAATCAGGAGTACTAACTGGGTCTTGAAAAAATTAAACCAATTGTGAAAGTTCTAACTCCAATTCTTGCTTGATTGATCAAAACTTACTCCAAGTAGTGTAGGGCACTTTGTGGATTAGAATTATATCTAAATTAAGATCAAACCACTCAAAGATTGCAAATTATATGCTTTATATATTTAATGGAAAATTCGGATTCAACAAGAACAAAAGATTCATTAATTGATCAAAATATGAACTTAACAAGATATTAAACCCGAATTAATAACAAAGCTATTTCTAATTGATTTTTTTCTCTTTTTTATAACTTTAATCAAGTAAACTAATGGCAAAAGACTTAAAGATAGGTAATTAACACAATAGAGCAAGAACAAAATAAGAAACTAGATGCAAGATCCTATTTGGCCAAAATAGAAAATTAAAGTTTAAAAGCTAAATTAAAGGATAGTTAAGAATTTACCCCTTAGCTTATGCTCTGATATCAATTGATGCGGAACCCTAGCCTATATGCCAAACTATAATGCCAACATACCACGAATATTGAACATAAATAAGATAATAAACCCCCAATCTAAAGAAACCCCAAACAAGATTGATTGGAAATGCTTATAATATATTGATTTAGAAAATAAGAAAAAAAAAAGAATCAAGCATACATTAATCATGCAAATTACCTAAGTCTAATTTTTCATGCAATAGCAAGAATCAATAAAAATCAACTCTCACAAATTCGGCCAAGCCAAATGAAAACCTCATTAATCAAAAATCAAGTGTGTTACAAATGAAAAATTCAGCCCTTTATATAGGCTAGGCAGCTACCCCTCCCTAAATGAATTAAAATGAAACACTAACTCTAAAAGATAAATAATAAAATAAATAACAAAGATAATTTCTAACCTTTATCTACATGTATTTGGCCACAATATGGACTAAGTACATAAAGAAATAATGATAAATATAATTTGAAAATAATCCTAAAAGCTAGTGATAAATATGAATGATTATCCTAAGAAAATGAAAGAATGAATGTAGATACAATCTTGGCTATAAGTGGATTTCGACCAGCCCTTTAGAGATATGGTTAAGCTATTATTTTTCCCTTAAAATCTTCTTAATAATATCCCAAAAAAAAATAAGTTTTTATCAAGGAAAATCAACTTTTAAAATTTAGGACCCTAAGTTCACCAATGTAGGCTTAAACCTAAATCTGACCCAAGGCCATTAAAACTCAGCTCTCCCATATAAATTTGGCCCCCTTAGGTATTCTAAGTCTCAAATAGTTATTTTAGCTTAACTCTTCAGAAGAGTAAGCCCAACTTTAGCCTATACACTTAAACTATCCAAAATAGTCAAATAAGCTTAAAATAAAATAAACCTAAACTAAACTATCTCAATTCATTTTTCTAGGTTTTAGGCTGCCCAAATGTACTTAATTAAATTTTATATAAAGAATATAAACTAAATAAAGTAGCTTATAGGCCCATTGTACCATTCGGTCTAAACTTAACTCCATAGTCCAATTTAGCTTCTTTCTGTTCTTGAACTTGCATTTTCTCCACATAAAGTCTCATAAATGCTTGTTGGACTTCTTTAAGCTTATTTGATCTTGCTCTTATTATTGATTTTTGAGGAAGTGCTAGTTTACCTCGCTTGTTTCCATTATGTTTGACCGTGCTCATATCATTTATTATGGGAAATTAGTAAGTAATCAAATTAAGAAGGATTGATTCATGTGTGACATCCAATATTTGGATCTTTTAACTGACCGAATATAGGGTATTATATTTAGTGGCATCAGAGCCTGGTTTAGGCATTTCTAGGTATATAGACAAATAGATTATGGTTAAGAAATGAGGAGGTTATGGCGCTCTATATACCTGTTAGTGACCCTTAATAGTGAGGGTAATCACTTAAACATTTGACAAGATAGGGTGGACAATAATATGCATTGCTACTACATAAGATGCATTTGTATACTATAGCATACATGAAACATTTTACACCCATTGGATGTACATCATCTATCATGTCAACTATAAGATCATTTAAATATGCCCTAATTAACAAGTGAACTAACATATACATTGAGTGCAATGGAGTTACAACAGATGTGTAAGAGAAGGACAATATGAATTAAACACGATAAGGGAAGCATGAGGTTTGGGGAGAGTGAGTAAAGAAGAGGTAAGTGTATATGCCAAAACAAATATTGAGGATGTGATGTGACTGGAAAAAATATTCATTGTTGATTAAATATAACATAATGAGGGGCTCTCTACTTGCAAATAAAGTTAAAAAGGAAAGCATTATTGGGTCCTAGTACTCCGCTTAACTTTATAGTTAGAATTTACAAAGATAACAATAGACTAAAGAATTGAGTGACAACATGTTAACTATAGTGGTCAGTAGCAAATATCTTATTGTACCTTCCTCCATCTACGGAAAAGATATGTGATGGTAAACATGAAAATGTTGGTAGAATTTATTTGAATTTGTCTCAAATGAGAAAACTATTAGGTGTTTATATGAAAATTGACTAAGTGAAAAAAAATTAAAAGAAAAGGCAACATTAATATGCTAGGGAAAGAAGGTAACCTATTGAAAATTTGAGTTAAGAAACTCTGAACAAGTACGGACTTTTAATTACTGTTAATGCATAAATTGAAGTAAGTGGTAGTCTGACGTTGTTGGAAGTCTCTAGTTTATATTCAAAGAGTTATGATTATCATTTAGGGTTAGTATTGGAGGGAACACAACAACCCTATGCTATGGGTTATAAGGAAATTAAAGGAGCTTTATCTGATTATGTTATTGTGCCATTCTTCATTACTTTTTGCAAGTGAGTTATGTTTGCTTAAAAGTTTAAGCTGTGAAGTGATAGTGTAAAGACCAATTAAAGATTATTATTGGTTCTGAATTCTTGTACATGGTTTGGAAGAAATTTTTTTATTATTGTGCTTATAAATGCTTGTGTAGTGAAATGGATTTGAAATTTTTTATTGGATTGGTTTGTAAAAGGGGAATAATAGAGAGAGAGAGACATGGTTGTCTATTAAATATATTTAGTAAAATTGGTTCGGTAATGAAGGAATTTTGCAACTAAGTTTTATCCTTTTATGGCATCTTGAGTTATTGATTGAATAATGATATTAAAGGTTATGTGTAGTTTTTTTTTTTTGTATAAAGAATGTATGGTGAACCTTGGGGGAAAGTACACTTTGCTGGCTAAAATTGTGATTATAAAGCCAGGTATCATTAATGTTTTAGTTTAGTTTATATTATTTTCATTGATAGTAAAGGATGTTTGACATAATATAATTCCTTTCATTTAGTTAAAAGGGGTTGATATTTTATCTCGATTGGAAATGATAAGAGATGAGTTGCTTGGAATTGTGGAACTAAAACAAATAAAGTAGGTCAATTGTAAAAGAAAAAAAAGTACTTGATGAATTGAGAAGGAAATCCTGAATTTTAAATTTTTCATGTTTATATTTATGAATTCAGGGAATTTCAGGTGTAATTTATGATCAGTAAGAAGTAAAATTACAGATAAAAATGATGATAATCATAGAGTTAATAAGTACATGGTACATATGATTGGTGTTATTTGGTGAGATAATGAGGATGAAAATGGAAATGATGATTACTATCATGTTCTGACTTGTGTTAGTGTATGCAAAATTGTTATAGAATTATACTTGTAGAAGTATAGGAAGTTAGTATGCAATTATAATAGTCATATAATAAATTTTATAAATATGAGACACAACTTGATCTTATAGAAAAGAAGGATGAGTTTTAGATTTTACGTGAGTAATGGATTTTATGAGAGTAAACAGCTTAAAGCTAAGCTGAATAGATTAGAAATATTTAACAAGACCTAAAAAACATTGCTCATGTTAAAGAAAGATATTATATTTACATCGAGCATAGGAGCCTCAAGTCTTTACTTGTGTAAAAAAATATAAATTAACGTGAGAAAAGTGCATGTAGTTGTGATTTAAATTACATTGTAGACTATTGGTTAAGTAATTTCTGTGGCAGTTGATATTAGTGGTGTCTTATACACCTTTGGGAATTATAAATGTTTGATTAATATTAACTAGTAATAAAGCCATATTAAATTGAGTTATAGTTAAAGTCAAACTTAATTTTGTTAATAATGAAGAAACTTATAAGCAAAATGAAAAGACCCTGATATATACTATTTACAGACTCTTTTAAGAGGGGAAGTAAGGTAAGCTAGAATTTAAAATGATGGATATTTATTAAACATGTAGAGAACATGTGCTCCCAGCAATGAAAAAATATGAGAATAATGTTGTAAGGATACAATTACTAGCTAGAGTTAGACATTGAGATTATTTCAAATAATGAGGAGTTATAGACAGACGTAAAGTGGAATAGGCTTAAAATTTCCTTACGGATACAATCACTCGAGGAAATAAAAAAGATCCCACAGTGAGTATACGTAGTATTGATTTTAAGATCGAGGGAATCATGAATAAGCTAAAGAATGGAAGAAAAGGAATCATGTTTTATTATTTATGCTCAGATAAATTTCGAGGATGAAATTTTCTTAAGAGAGAAAGAATTGTAACACTTTAACCATGTGATTTAAAAAAAGAATAAAAACAAAAGATAAAAAAAGAGGGGATCGGAGGAGAGGAAGAGATTGGGAACAAGGAAGAGGGAGGTAGGCAGAGGAGGATGAGAGTGGCAAGCGACTCAACAACACCGATGACATCTCGACGTCGTCTCCACCGCGCAGGCCAACCACCTTTTCCTCTCCGATAAGCTACCATTTGTCTTTGTTTTTCCTTAATTTTTTTAAAATCGGATGACTTTCCTTCGTGATTTCGACCAGCTCCAAAATCAAATGGCGATACGAGCACCACCATTAGACTTGTTGTGACCAAACACTTCTTTCCATATACACCGATCGTCCTCACTCATCGATATAGAGTAGTTCAGAAATGGGTATGGCGAGTTATTCCATGTAGATTTCGATCACACCGTGCCTTCTTAAGGCGCGTTACCACCAGCAACGGGTGGTGGTGTACCTTCAACGAAGCTCCGATGATCAGTAACCGACATGAATAGTATGGTCACGAGGAAAAATGAAATAAAAATGTGGATTTTGTATTCAACTAGTGAGTACTCCACTAAATTTTCCTTTTTAATTTTTATGGCTATATATATATATTTTTTTGTTATAAATGGAAATTGCGACTTAATTTAGAAATGGAAATTGTGAATTAATTAGTGTTTTGGGAGAAATAAGCTAAAATTAAATAATTTAGGTGAGTTAAAATCATCCTTAATGAACTTATTGAAGTTGTAAAATATATTTTTATAACTTGGGATGTTGTATTTAATGGCTAATTTGAAATAAAAAATGATCTGTTAGTTATCTAATTAAGCAATAAATAGGGTTATGAAGTGATAAGTAAAATAATAAAATGTTGATTGAACATAATTGAAAATTTGTGATTAAATTGTGATCTTAGCTGAATTGTAAATATTTGTAATTCGATAACTTCTTTGATCAAAAATCTGCTCCCACAATTTCACGTGAATAATAACCGTATACGTGAATAGTAATCATATAGTAAATAGTAACCGTATAGGCGAACAATGATGTATACATGAACAACAATATCCAACGAAAAATCTTTTCTGATGTCAAAAAAATGTTAACAGATGAAAAAAAAAAGGCAATGTTGATTTGGTAAATTGTTTGAACTTGAAAATTTAATACATATGTTATGAGAATAAGTAATGAGATAAAAATTTCTTTTCAAATTGTATGAATACAAGATAGTTTAATGAAGAAAAATAAAACAAATAATGCATTCTTCATAAGGTGATCAAATTTTGTATAATAATGAATCCTATATTTAAGTATAATTGATGTTTTAATGAGTAATCTTGTTTTAACCATGAGAAGTGAATTCTTATTTAGGCTAAAATGCGATAAATATGAAATAATTATTATTATGCTTGAAACATGACCGCACTTAATTTTTAGTTTTGAATTGAGAATGACTAAGATAAATAATGTGTATTTACATGAATGAGAAGACGGGTGATTAAATTGAGTTTTGAAAGGTGGCAAAAAGGTACGTTATGTTATCGGAGAATGTACTCGACATGACAAATTGTTATTTATTGGCATTAAAACATTAAAAAATATGAGAGTATATAATGACATTAATGCCCTTAGTAGCGATAGGAAATTCTAAGTAGGATACAATTGGTCGGCCATAGAGATAAAGTTTTAATTGATATTCTAGATAATGGTATTTTGTATATATAAAGAAATGACTCACCATCAAGTGTAAAAAGGGCATTGTCAGGTTTCAACCCTTTTTTACACCGAAAATTGAAGTGCACTGTCAAGTTTCGACCATCTCATTTCAAAAATTGGCTTTATAAAGGAGTGCAGTGTCAGGTTTCGACCACTTCAGTCTATATAGACCAAAAAGGATCTCAGTTTTGTGTATTCGCTAGACAATTTCTTCGAATTACTATGGGTAAAGAAATATATATTTTTTTAGAATTAAATGGCACATAGTGATGGATATATAATAATATTTGTTACTCTATTTATATAAATATATTTTATGGTTTATTAGGATCCAGCATATGTAACTATATGATTAACTTGTGATATTAGTTATTATTGTGAGACAAGGGTAATTAACTAACAATACTTAAAATCTCTGTGTGTGTGTGTGTGTATTGTTTTATTAAATGCAAATGTTGGTAATTTCTGTCTTTTGTAAGGAAAATACAGAAAATGCAAAAAGATAGAAATATAGAAAATGTAGCAAAGACAGCAAGTACAAACAATGTAGAAAAGACAACAATTAGCTGAAATCAATAAACAGAGAAAATTTTCGTAATAATGAATATAAGTAATTAGCTTTTACATTTTGCTGGTAATCAATTAAGTATTTCATAAGTTGGTATAATTGAATATATCCATGTATGTGCTTAGTATACATAAGTACAAACATGTGAATGTTGGAGATTTGAGGTCCATGTTGTATTATCTATTGAATAAAGTATACTCAGTAAAATGTCAATTTTGCAAATGATAATTAAAATTGGAGTTTACAAAAGTTTTGTATGATTAATGAATTCTTATACTGATTAATCAATAAGGCAACTATATTAAATCATCTTACCTTTATGGTAATAGTTGATGTAGTTATAAATTATTATTTTTTGTACAAATTTGTTTTTATGTTAATATTATGCTTGCAATTGTGATTTTAAGAGAGTAAATTTAATGGAGTACTCTCACTAAGCTATAAGCTTAGTGCGTGGTTATTTTTCGTGCATAGGTTTAAGAATAGCATTTTGGAGACTATTGATTCTTGAAGAATACTGAGGTGAGAAATTTCCAAGGGGATTTGCAGTATGATTTCGGCATGTACACTAGATAGAAAATGTAGAATGTGTTTGTATAAGTGAGTTTTGTACATGTAAATTTATACCTTGCATATATAGGAACAACATGTATGACTATATTTGGATTTGATTTCAATAAGTTGAAATATAAGGAGGATGGGCTAATGTTCTATGAAAGGGGTTTGTTTTGGTGATTTTGAAGTTAGTCGTGTGATTTTAGAAGTGTAAATAAAGTTGCTTTGCAGGAGATTTTAACCAATATAGGGAAAACTTTGCCATAACTTTTATTTATAAATGGAATAATGTTTGTAATGGTGATGAGTTTTTATTATGGAAAATTTAGTAAGCAATCAAATTGAGAAGGATTAAAGAGGACTGATTAGTGTGTGACATCCGATATTTGGGTATTTTAACTGACCGGATATAGGATGTTACAGTATTAATCCGGTATAACCATCTTTTATTTAAAAGAAGTATTTTAATTATTTTTTAAAGAAGTATTTTAATTAATTTTTTTCCATCTATAGTTCAGTTAAAATGAACAAAAATAATTATAATTTTTTTTATCAAAATATATTTCTTGAAATTCTATTCAATAATTAAACCATTCAATATCAAAATCAATAATAAATTTTTATTATTTAATAATTAAATACTCTATTTAAGATTTATCAATAATAAATGTATAATTCAAATGTTAATTTAAAAAATAATAATATGAATAGTTGAAATGGTTAAAAGAAGGCCAAATGTAAATTTTTGCCTCTTAGATTTGGCTAAAAGTGCAATTGTGCCTATGTTTTGGTTGAGAGATTTACACCCATCATGTAATGAAAATGGGGGAAAAATACCTTAATTGTCCAATCGTGTTAAAGTTGAACGAAGTTCCGTTAGTCTATGGCTGAATTATAAATTTTTGCCACGTATAATTGGACACGTCATTGCACACGTGGATGCACGTGATTTGCACTTGATAGGTAAAAAAAGACCGAAGGTGCATTTTTTCTTCTCATGTTTGGCAAAAAGTGCAACCTTACCCCTCATGTAATGAAAATGGAATAATTTTACCCTCGTCGTTCTCCCTATTAAATTTGACCAAAGTTATGTCAGTCAACAAATGATGCATCAAATTTTACCATATGTCAACGTATCATTGAACACATCACTACACGTGAAGAGGTAAAAAAAAATCACTTCTTCTTCCTCTCATTATCTCCCCGACTCTAACTTGCTCCTTCTCAAACACCCTGTAATGATAGATTTACCAATTTCATCTCCTACAAACACCACATTTTTCTTCTCAAATGAAATCCTAACGATTTCCTCATATACTCCTCATTTTATATGTATGACAAATCTACGATCTACTCTGTTATCAGATACTATGTTAACTACTTCCTACACTGTTTTATAACCTCTATATTTTCTGTCCTTGGACACTATCATATTCTGTGTTAAGTTTGATAGAAACTCCCCTCTTAGTTTCATTTTCCTCCCCGATGGCGAACCCTCCACCTCCTAGAAGCCATTCCGCTCGGGTCTCAACAGTTGCCATGAATTTCTCCATTCAAATTGCCACCACCTTTTAGTCACTATGAACAACAATGTCAATACCCCTCTTTGCAATTTTATTATACGAAACATTTGTGAATTTTATAAATTATCATACACGGTATTGTCGGTATATGCAAGCCCTTCAATCAATTGGCTAAGAATGCCATTTTCTTCCCATAATTCCAAACCAAGAACATAAAATATTAACCTCATAAAATATTAACCTCAAGAGAAGAACAAACAAGATTTTGATAACCTAAATATTCCATATGATTTCAACTTAACATGTTCCAGGGAAATCAAAACGCAATTCTGCTTAGAATGGCAAAATACGTACACAAAAATTTCAGCTATTATGATCCCATGACAATTAGCAGCATCCAAACGAGTCAAAGGGTGAACTTCCAACATTATCGCAATGTCTACAACACCATTGATATCCACATAGCCTAATCAATCACCAGCGTGAAGCGGAAAAAGATGCAATGTCGATCTGCTTGGTTCCGACAGACCAGTGATCTTCTCAAAATATGCTCCTTTATGCCCATCAACGTTGCTGCTCTCACCCTATACCATATACAAATGATTTGGCATTTGTCAGTGTATAGAACAATAAATAAATAAAATTCTAAAATGGCTTATCATTTTGTCCACCTTAGCAGATAAGATTTTCTCAAATAATGAAGTGCCCATTTCAGATGCCCCCAATGCAGCTGCATCAGACTTCTTCACATCCCGCATCGCTGTTAACAACGATTCAAATATCTGTTTGACTTCTTTTGATCCGCACTTAACGATATTCTGCAATGTTTGAATTAAAATCTCCTGACCAGCCCTCAATTCTTCAATTGCATGCTTCAAATACTTAGTATCTTCAAGGATTGCCAAACTGTGCCTCTCCTGCACCGCACGGAACTGCTGAAATGCGGTAGCATATTCTGACAACTTCTTCAACACCAGCTTGTTATGACATGCAATTTTGGTGAGTTCATTCTTTGAGGAACCGTCACTGGATTCCACCGATTGTTTACCAGTGCCTTTTGACAAGAGCTCTCCTTTGCCTCCGAGCCGCTGTATTGAATATTTCCGATATCACAACCTATACTGTGTTTGAAATTGAAGGTAATGCAGAATACAGACGAAACCATGTTGAAATCAATGAGGAAGATTACCAGGAAATTATGCGTCCACTCTGTATCAATTGCAAGAAGCACATTTCCGCATCGCTTTCTTGACTTGATACCAATAAGCTTCAATGCATCCATGCCCAACTTGAATCTCGAGCAATACCACTTTAGATAGAATAGCTTCAAGCGCACAATAATACATGTAACATTCTAATTGTTGCGGTTGTAGTCTTAGAAAAATAAAATAAATAAAAACCAATATCGCCTAACTCTAATCCATTAGAAATAAATCGTACCTGCAAGAATAGCGTGCATCCCTGCACTACTGGTTGAGTTGCAGTGGACCTCTTTGCATGTGCCACTCCATCGATCAAATATTCAAAACAAAATTTCGACCAATTTAACTTCTTTATCTTGCTAATGTCTGCAACGGTGGAAAGCATCCTTGGTCCCAAATCAGTCCGCTGAGGAACACGTAAAAGAACCAACAATGAAAATAGAACAAATGACATTATGTAAGTATCATCATCCACGTTGGGATCACGTAGAAATGATTCCAAGGTCGAGGTTGAGATGACATCCCGCTTCCATAGCCGAGTGCAGAATCGATTTCTCAAAGAAGAATGAATCTCTTTGGAGCTCAGACTAACATTTTCCTTGCCCCCAGGTAGACCCATTATTTCCTCAAAATCAGAGGATTTCATGTAAATCCGTTCTGTCCCAAAGTCAAAAGAGCAGGTGTTAACATCAAAGAAGGAGATGAGAGTCATAACGAGCAGTTTGTTTTGCTCAGCTCCGCTAATGTCCAACAATCTCCCGAAACCATATAATCTCACAAGTTCTCTACGCGATCGACCCATAGAATCAACCATCTCATTGAACTTATTAGTTGAGCATCTGATCAAATACTTGCTCGAACCATCTTTCTGTACTCCACATGTCTTCCTTTTTTTCCTACTGTGCATTGTGTCATCCTGCATATTTCAAAATGATACGATATGTAATTCAGCAAACTTGGAAGCAAATCCAATTATGCATGAAAAACATTAGCAGAAAAAATCGAAATAACATTGAATTGGTACATGTATACCATAGTTATTGGCGAACTTTTCTCATTGATCTCACGTAACACCCTTGCCAAGCTTTCATCACTCTTTGGCGAGAAGGATTGTCCACCATCCATCTCCCCCAATTCATCTCTTCCAGTAGCTAAAATTTAAGGGATTGGCATGACATAAACAGCATAAATTAAACTGATAAAAAAAAACTTAAAAAACTGATATTTGAAACAATCCATCTAATTAAGGGGTATCCGAATAAGAACATAACAAGTCCAGCATAGTAATTATGACTAATATATATTCCACCTGAAAAATAATTAAGACAATAGCAATTACATACTAAATTAATCCCACATTGCAAAACATAAGTGCATCTTACCCTTTTGTCTGCAATCTGATTGCACCACAGAATTGACCAATTCAGGGTTCATAGTTTGTTCTGTAGGATCTGGCAAACAGTCAACACATTGTGAGTTGTTACATGTTCCAGCTTGGTTCAAGCAATCTATCCAATTGTTCATGTTAAGAACTGTTCTCCGCTCAATTGAGCCTGCGAAGCCCAAAAATAAAAATAGAATCTTTTACAACCAAACAAATAAAATAGCCTTAAAATTTACAATCAAAATAACCAAAACACCGCTGCTACAGTGATTCATGTCCAAGTAAACACAAAACAGAAGAATAGTTTATGAAAAAACAGAAACTAGACCATGCATGTTCACTCAAAAGTTGCACAACTAACAATCTATTCTTTGGTTGAGAACCATAAGACATAGAAATCAACGATTGAATCTTTAGCTTCAAATCCAATAAAAAAAATGCTATTTCTAATAATCTTTCAGGTATCTGCACAAAATTAAAAACGAAAATTCAAAATGCTATTTGTTCTTAGGAAAAAAAATGATAATAAGGGGAAGGAGGACGAAGTGGAAAGAAATTGGCCTACCTCAGCTGCTCAGTTCGTGGAAGATGCAGCCTAACGCTGAATTCTGAGTCCCAAACCTTGCTTAGTTTGAAATAGTTTTACTAAAGAGAAATTAGTTTTGCTAAAAGAAATTGTTCCATGAAATAAATACTTTAACCCCATGACATCGACTGCTTGCGAACCAAGAGAACTCTAGGTCCAACTGGCCAGTCATAGGGGTCCTTTTCCCAAGTGTACTGGCGGCTCAGGGGGCTTTATTATAGCCGTGGATTTATTTTTCAAACCATCTGTACCGTTTATATTATAAGGGAACAAAAGAGATGCATAGGTTTTCGCACTGTACTTTCTTCTTTTGTCGACTTAATATCCTCTGCTTTATCCTCACAAACCTCACATATTTTCAATGTTATTAAAATTAGACCGAGTAAAAAACTTGCCAGGTTGAAATTCTTGATTCGATCGATTTAGTTAAATTTAATTAAATTTTTTTATTTTTAAAATATTATAAATTATTATAATTTTATAAATATTATTATATAAAAATTAAAAAAAATATTCATCAAATATTAATATATATTATAAATATTTTAATAATAAATTATAAAATATAATTTTAATTTTATTATTATAAATAATTAATTATATATTTTTAAATATTATATATTAAAAACATAAAAATATAATTATATTATGAAAAAAAATTTCTTTCTTAAATTGAATACTAATAAAACAAACACAGAAAATATTAACATTATATATATAAATATAATTATATTTAATAATAATAAATTCAAATAGATAATAAATATATTAAATTATTAAGTGACATGTTTAGAATTTAAAATACTACATTTTTCAAAAAAATAAATCATGAAATATATATATATATATATATATATATATATATATATATATATATATATATATATATATATATAACAAATTAAGAAATAATAAATAGATTTAAATTTAGTATTAAATTACGTGATTACAACTAAATTATTAAATCTGATTGGTTTTGATTTTATTGAGAAAAAAAATAAATTGAAAAAATAAATTAAATTATATTGAAAGTTTAAAAATATCAGATAAATAAAATTTGAATTTTACTTAAAAATAATAGATAAAAAACACGAAAAAAATAATAATTAAACATGTCATGTATTATTACTACGTCATTTTGAGATCAATTAATTTTATAAATTAAATTACACAATATCATTACATAAATATATAAAAATGATATGTATATATATATAAAGCAATCAGAGCCTATTTGTAAAGTTGATTAGTTTCAAAATGACATAACAGTTAAACCTAGCATGCTTAACTAATATTCCAATAATATATAAAATTAATTTTTAAATCATTTTAGTTTAACTGAAAAATAAATTTAATAATTTTTATATTATAAATTATTTTATTATAATCATTCAATTATAATTTTAAAATTTCATAATTACAGACATAATTGAGGTAATTAACGCCCATGGTGGAAATGGATTCTTTGGACCTATTTCATGATATAAAAAGTGATTTTCAGCACTTATCTTTTAACTGGACGTATAGAAATGCTAACAGGACGGTTGGCTTGCTCAGGTGCCCTTGTTTCATACTCGCTACTCTTGTTGGCTTTATGCCCTTCCTTTTTTTGGTTCTATTTTATATGCAAATTTCGTTTTTTAGCAATGAGTTAAATGAATGTTAGTTTTGGTGTATGCAGCGTTGGATTCATCTTTTAACTCATTTGCTTTCTTTGTTTTCTTTTGCTCTTCCAATATATGAGTTTAAAAAATTCAATAGCAAGTAAATGACGAAGAAAATTGAATTGAATTTGAATCATAAATTTATAAATAAATTGTATTGATTTCATAAGTCGGATTAAAATTTACCACCTCACCTACCGTATAATTGATCATGATTAAATGAAAATTACAATGGCAGATAATTGCGATTCATCTGTGATCATATCATAAAATATTTAATATCAGAGGTTTAAAGAGCTATTAGGTACCTCTGCAACTTCTTTATCTGGTTCTTCAAGGGAGGCTTGTTTTTGTTTGTTAGGATAAAGTACATAATGTTGCACCATGAAGAGAACATCAAAGAATATAGACACTGGCAAATTGCATAATCTATTCTGAAAATAACTCAATATTTTTGAAATTTAATTCATGTTGTTTTGTTGGAAAATGATTTCCTAAGTTGAAAGATTTAATTTATTGAAAAAAAATATTTAAATATAAGTTCTATTTTTTTTTTTTATAATTACATCACTGAAGATGAAAAAATGTGAAATTTAAATTATAATCAATTAAAAGGTAGCTAAATTTTCAACCATTTAAATTACAAATGATTTTTAGCTTAATTCAATTTTTTACTTCTGAAAAACTTGGTTTAAATTAATTTACTGATCTCAAATTAGTGCGAAAGAATTCAATTTTTTTTAATAAAGAATCCAAATATCTTAATTTCATTTTATTTAATTAAAATTAAACTAGGTGTTTGTAAAAAAAAACAAAAATGATGAATAAAAGAAAGGAGAAAAGTTGCATACCAATTAAAGATAGTAATGTCTTCCCAATGTTGCCATAGAAGTTAACCCAGGAATCTGCAACAACGAAAATTAATACATTTTAACATTAATAATTATTATCAAAATAATCCAATATTATCTTAATTTTTTGTTTAATAGAGTGATAAAGCATACTTTGATCTATAGATTGTGTAGCCATCTGCGCATAATTTGTGACTCCACCACCAAAATCAAGTAAAATATTCCCAATGCTGAACCCATTTGTGCTCTTTCTCATCAAGTTCATTATTGCCTATTTAATAATTGCAAGATAAAAATTAATTTCAGTAAATAATTTGTAGCAAAAGATAAATTTTACAGGCATTGATAAAATGATTATTAACCTGAGGGATGTACTTGATGACTGTCATACATACTTGAATTGTGCTGCAATAAAATAAAATAAAATAAAATAATTAAAGCAATAAATTATTAATTAATAAGTAATAACTATTAACCATTTATAATTGGATTTGTTATTTTTGAAAGCTAAAATGATATAGAGTTTAAATCAATACTTATTGATTTATTTTTTTAAACTAAAATTTCGATTTTGAATTTTGAGAATAGAAAAAAATTAAATTTATGATAATTTTATCTATATAATTGGCCGATTTTTCTCAAAAAAAAATATATGAAGAGCTTACTTGAAGACAGAGACAAGCCACGGCCATAACGAGACTTTTTTAAATTTGATGTTATTTGATATTATAATTGAGAAAATGAGGTTATTTTTTCAGTATTTGAAAAATTGGGATTTATTATCCCATTTTCGCAACAACTCGCGACGAAAATGAAAAAATGGGGCCGGAAAGAGAATGTAAGCTGATGATGGTAAGGCCCACTTGTTTGATTTCACAACAAGAGGCTGCGAAAATAAACTTATATTAATTTCTTCATCCTATTTAACGGAAGAGTTGGTTTACCATGATGGTGAAGGTACAAAATAATAAACCCAAGATCTTGGGTTCAATTTTCATGGAAAGCAATATATTAATTTTTTTTTTCAAGATTAAAATTTACAATTAATTTTTATATATTAATTAATTAAAGTCTATAGTTAATTTTTTAAATTAAGTAATTTTATAATTAATTTAAATTATTTTATATTATCTTTATTTACAATTAATTTTTATACATTAATTAATTAAAATTTATAATTAATTTTCTAAATTAAATAATTTTATGATCAATTTAAATCATTTTATATTATCTTTATTTTTTTCAATTTTTTTAAAAAATAATTATAAATTTTAATTTACACTGAAAAAATTTTTAAATTAATTTTAATTTTAATAGATCCAATCTCCATCTTAGACTTCAAGTTTTCTCCAACAACCTCCTTAGATTAAAACTAAAAAAGTCCAAAATATCTAACTGCATAGCAGTTTTCAGCCATTTCTGATTTCATATTGCACATTGAATATAATTATGTAGAAGAAATGTGGCATCTTTTGTTTCAATAAAAATATATCCATTTTAATAAATATTAAATATAAAATTATCTATTTTAAAAAGTTATTAAAATTTTAAGAATAAAAAATAATTATAGCGGCCACCTTTGGAAAGATATATAATGAAAAAAAAAAGCTTTAAGCATAAAAGAATTAATACCCACATGTTCTCCTAAGTCATATTGGCCCAAGTATTTTTTTATAATTAAATACCCACATGTTCCCCTAAGTTTTAAATTATACTTAAATTAAAATATAAAGTTACTTTATTTTTTTCATATTTTTATTAAAATTAAAATTAATGTAAAATTTTTTTCAGTATAAATTAAAATTTATAATTAATTTAAAAAAAATTGAAAAAAATAAAGATAATATAAAATTATTTAAATTGATTATAAAATTATTTAATTTAAAAAATTAATTATAGATTTTAATTAATTAATGTATAAAAATTAATTGTAAATAAAGATAATATAAAGTAATATATTACTATCCGTGGAAATTAAACCCAAGATCTCGGATTTATTATTGTGCACTTTTATCATCATGGTAAAGCAGCTCTTCCAATATATAAGATGAGCAATTTAATATAAATTCATTTTTACAGCCCCTTGTTGTGGAATCAAACAAGTAGATCCCACCATCATCAGCTCCCATTCTCTTACCGGTCCCATATTTCCATTTTTGCAATAAATTATTGCGAAAATGGGATAACAGATTTTAATTTTTCAAATACTGAAAAAACAGCCTAATTTTTTCAATTATATTTTCAAATAACACCAAATTTAAAAAAATCCCAATGACTGGTATGCAAAGCTATGAGAAAACAAATTGCAGCATAGACCCAAACAGCACACACAATCACTATTGCAATCTTGGAGACTTATTGATGGCCTCTCTGATAGGGAAAAAAGAAAATTGCATTATTTTTTTATTTTAATATATAAAAACATTGTAATAATATCTGAATAATTTCAATCCAATATGAATAAAATAGAACTTACTTCATAGATTGCAATTTGAAACAATGTTATGGCTGTCAAGAGAACAGCATGTATTGAAAAGGCAACATCATTAGAGGCTACGGGTATCATCTGCATCAGCAATTATAAAATTTTATTAACGTTTTTATTTTTTTTTTCACAAAGAATTTCTACTTGTACACCCATCAATTTTGAATTTTGATCAAAACCCATTTGTCTAAACTCGATAAAAAATAATGGGTTTGAAAGAAAAAAATAAAAAAATTGCAGACCTGTTTACGGTCATACTTGTTCAAGTACTGTTTCTGGATAGTAGAACTAAAGAAAAGAGAAGCATCGTAGATCAAATAAGAGGAGTGCTTTGTCAGATTCAGCACCACGAAATCGAAGTTCAATCCTACAACACTATTGTTAATAATAATCAATCATACAACATATCAAAAAATAGTAGTATTAATAATAATAATAAAAAAAAACATATTAATTAATGTGAAACTGTATCTTTTTATATGAAACTGTATCTATAAATCAACACTTTATATATATATATATATATATATATATATATATATATATATATATACATAGATAGAATAGAGCCGGTTTCTTAACAAATATACACTACCCACTTCTTAACTGTTTAAGATATTCCTAATGTATAAGAATAGTGCAAGCTAAGTGTACATATTATATCATATTAATTAGTTTTTCTAAAATTGAAAGCGAATTTATTTTTATGGGATGGGTCAGTGATATTAAATTATTTTTAATTTGTTTCAAAAAATAATAGTAAATTTTCTTGAAAATAGTATAATTATCTTTCAAATCTTTTTTTAACAGTTAATATCAAATTTTCATATCCGGCTTGGAGGAAGACCCGATAAATATAAAGGATTAAGGGTAAGAGATTAAACCGAAATTAAATCATAACATAAGAATTTTAATTAAATGTAATATATAAATTGTCAACATATTGTAGAATAAGAAAAATAACATCCATAAGAATTTTAATTAAATATAATATATAAATTGTCAACATAATATAAAATAAGAAAAATAACATCCCTAATAATGTTATCATATATCGTTAGCATTCATATTTAATAAAAATTCCATCTTAAAATAATTAAATTCAAGTAAAATAATGTTCAAAATAAATATGATTTTATTTATTCTACTATGACAATTAAAATTAATATTTCTGACTATAAGAGATCCATGAGAATATATCTTGCTATTGTTTGGATTTTCACTTAATCGTATTGCTACCGTGACTGGTTTTTGGTTGAACTGGTCGGTTCGATTTGGATTTTAAAATCTTGGTTAATATATACACATTGAGCAACCTAAACTTCCATATTAAACCAATTAATACTCTAATTTATATTTTTAGAATATTTAAATACTTCTTGAATAATTTACTTACTTTCATTATTCTATAATTTTTCATTTTTGTGATCTTTTTCAATATTATGCAGTACAAAAGATAGAGATGAATTTAAAATCGTAGATCTGAACAAGCATTTTAATCAAAGGTACCAGTTTCGATTTGAAAATAATTGGCTTCTTGAGGCTGAGGGATGGGTCAATGAAGAAAATAATGGTTGAATTGGATAGGCAAATCGCGATTCACAAGGACACTACTACTTTGACTGATGATAGTGCTATAAAAAATTTAAAAGTAGAGTATAATTTGATCTTAGATGAGGAGGAGATTAAATGGCGACAACGAACAAAGACATTCTCGATGAAATTTGGAGATCAAATTTGTAATACCCTTATTACCTCTATTACTATACTTACATACTATAAGTCGATTTTTTTTTTTTCTATCAACCATTTGCTCAAACTTCTAAGTCCATTTTAAAATCTTAAGGTTATAACTTAAGTTCAAAAATTTTTTAAAAGTTCGCCGATGACCTATAACTATCTAAACATTATGCACTTAATAAAATTTTTGCAACATAATGACTGTAAATTACACTAATTTCCTGAAAAACAAACAATACTCAGTCTCTCAGAAGCACAAAAATATCATATAATCATTCAATTACTCATTATCTCATATAATTTCACATCATATCTGTCACACCATCTATATCCATTCCATATCACATTCACATTTCTATTAGACATACATTCAATATTATCCACAAGATCAATCCATCATATCCAAGCATTCAAAGTTTACAACCCAATACAATAATCCTTTATATACCTTTTTACAAGAAAAAGTACATAGGTACCAATTACAATAACATGCCACAAAATTATAACCCTCCAAATTAGTCAAAAGAAATCTTGAAGCATGTATTCACGCTCTTGCTCCTGTGAACCTGTATCCAGTCATAACTACGCGCTGAACACTTAACATGTTTAGTGATAACTAACAATCTAAATATTTCCTACAATCATTTTAAATTAATCATTAATGCATAAATTATTATCTTATACCTTAGGACTAAAATTTATGCAAAACTGTTAAATTTTCTTTTCGAACGTCGTTTTCATCATATCACATTATTATCCATTTAATACTTATTCTTTATTAAACCTTTTAATTTAACTTAGAATTTTTCAATTTTATTCAATTTAGTCATTTTTATCGTTTTTTATCGCTTACAAATTTACCTTTATAAGTTTCTTTTTGGTTTTTAAGTTGATAATTAGGGTACTTTACCTCAATTTACACTTATTTGGACATTTTTATGCAAAATTATATTTTATTCCCTGTTGACTATATATAAAACTTCATGTTTAAGTAGTTTAACCCCCAATTGACTATTTTACCCTTGATTAAAAAAATTTTATTTAATTTGCTTACGTTTCACACTTTTGAAAAAAAATACTATTTTACCCTTAAACTT
Source organism: Excoecaria agallocha (assembly GCA_037975025.1). Taxonomy (NCBI): domain Eukaryota; kingdom Viridiplantae; phylum Streptophyta; class Magnoliopsida; order Malpighiales; family Euphorbiaceae; genus Excoecaria; species Excoecaria agallocha. Next base: position 46,009,551 of record CM075810.1, on the reverse strand, counting down.
TTTTTTTATTTCAAATTAGTCATTTTTCACTTTTAATTATCATTTTTCACTTTCTTTTCACAATTTAACATTTTACTTTCATTATGCCCCTAGTACAGACCCAACAGAAAATCTCAGACTAGATACACAGGACGTGAAATCTATAAGACCACAACAGACAGAGAAATAACCCCCAAAGAACCATTTCTCACAGAATATATGCAGATATAGACAGAAACTATGAAGATCAGGAATCCTACCCATAGCAAAGCAAGTTGCCATGACTTGCACCGCGGTACAAATATTTTTATGGCCAGTCAATTATATCCTGAGCTAATTTTTACTGCCTGATTATTTTTAAGGGCATTATTGTATATACTTTTTTCAATTTCAATTATTTCAATTTCTTTATGAACTTTTTCATTTTCAAAAATTTCATCAGATGACTTTTTCACTTAACTTTTCAAATATAGTAAATGAATTCATATTAATTTACCACTTTTCACCCTTTTATTGAATTATTCCTTAATAATTCAATAATCTTAACAATATATATTTCATAATTTATTTTGAAAATACTTTAATATTGCATATAAATTTTTTAAAAATTTATATGCACACTTTTTACATTTATTGTCATTGTACCTTCATTTAATTGAATTATTTTTCAATAATTCAATGTTTTTTATTGAACATACTCAATACTTTATTTCTCATTTATTCTCATAGTGTACATAAATTTCCTAAAAATTTATATACACATTTTTTTCACATTTACTACTCATGTTTACTTAATTTATGAATTATTTCTCTATAATTCATCAATTTCACTACTTACATACCCATTCCTTAAACTTAAAAACTTTCAAATTAATTTCATAAATCTTTTAAAAATTTATGGACATTAATTATAACATTTATAATCAATTTAGGCTATTATGCATCAATTTCATGCAAAAATCACTATAATTCCCTTTAGGAAAATCTCGGCCATCACACTTACTTAACCTTAAAAATTTTTATACTTCCTTGTAAGCATTCCATTAACATCATACATAATTAAATTTCATTTTCCTCACATTAATTGTATTATTTAAGCATTTTAACAATTTTTTTCCTGAATACATAAAGGAAAATAATTCAATTTAATAGAAAATATTAAGATTTATTAGCCACATACCAATTTCTCTTGCTCAAGGGTGTCTAAACTTCATTTCCTTTGCTCTTAGCCCTTGCAAGCTTGTCTTTTTCTTCCACACCTACCATGGCTAGCCACTTAAACTCATTAAATCTTTTTTTTTTGTTTTCAAATGCAGAATTTAAACTCATAATTAAACTCTACACCTCAAAAACTATAAGAAAACACTAAAGAACTAATTAAAATCAATCAAAAACAATTACTTAATTTAAACCCTTAACTTTCCCTTATTTGATTTCTTAGCTTCCTTTGCTCAAATCACTTAATTGAGGATACTTGAGTGACTTAGAGAGATGGAACTTCAGTTGTTATGTTGAAACTTAATGGAAATTTTGAGTGATTTTGAAGAGAATAAGAGAGAAGGAGAGGGAGAGCTATATTTGGCCTTGTGGGAGAGGATGAGAGAGCCATAATTTTTTGTGAGATTCTCATATTTTTCCAGCTCTTAAATATCTCCCTATTGGGCCCAAAGTTGGGCTAAAGAAATGGGCTTAGCCCAACTAAATTCAAAGGCCCAATTCAGGCCATCTAAAGCCCAATCAAAATTCTATCACTTCCAACCTTCAAATCACTTTAAAAATAATTTCATCACTCTTATCACATAAAAAATAGGTATTACATAAAATTTGGCTCAATCAGAGTCCGTTATTGATCAGATTCAAACTTATCGATCCGATTCGACACTTTCGGTATCATCAAAAAATTTAATTTTTACTATCAAAATATTCTATATAAAAATTCATATATACATACAAAATCTGATAATTTTTGAAATTCATTTACTATTTTTAAAAATTTATGCAAAATTAAGTCACTTTTTCTACCAAGAAAATTGACTTGCTATTATTTTTAACTTTTCGAGGCCAATTTGACCTCGATTTCACTTCAAATTTCAACCCCAGATTCACCATGATCAATAATTTTCTATGGTCTAATAAAATATTTTTTTAACTTTTGGATGTACTTTTCGGCCTGAAAAGTACAATTCACCATCGGGAAGTACTATTAACGATTGATCCGATGTTGAGGCCATTACAAAATTTTCAAATTCTTTCGTGCTCAAGCTAATGTAAGGAGGAAGAAGAACTTTATTTCATTTTTGAAAAATGAGCAGGGTGTTTGGGTATCAGATATTGCAGGATTCAGTGGCTTAATTTCTAGGTATTTCATGAATCTTTTTCAAAGTACAAATTCTGATTATTCTTAGGTTGTTGATATGGTGAGCAAGTGGAATTCTGAGTCAGACAATGAAGCTCTATTGCACCATTTAACAGGATAGAAACTTGAAGATGTGGTTTTTCAAATGCACTCGGATAAATCTCCAAGGCTTGATGGTCTCAATTCGACATTCTTCCAGAAATTTTGGAGTGTTGTTAGCCCAGATGTCATAGCAAGATGCAGACAATGGCTAGTAGACGGTATTTTTCCTAATACTCTTAACGATACCTTCATTATTTTAATCCCTAAGGTTGATAGCCCATAATATGTTAAGGATTTTATACCTATTGCATTATGTAATGTTCTATATAAAATAGTGTCTAAAGTTCTAGCTAATAGGTTAAAATGTGTTCTTCCTAAAATCATTTTTGAGTCTCAATATGCTTTTGTACCGGGTAGACTTATCACGAATAATATCTTAGTTGCCTTTGAGCTTATTCATTTCATGAAAAACCATAGAGTGGGCAACCCAGATTTAGTAGCGCTTAAGGTTGATATTAGCAAGGCATATGACAGAGTTGATTGGGTGTTTTTAGATCACATGTTAATTACTTTGGGTTTTTCTAGGAGGTTGGTAGATTTAATGATGTTGTGTTCAGATTGCAAGGTATATTTTTTTATTTAATGGTATAAAGATAAGGCCTATTATTTCAGGAAGGGGTCTTAGACAGGGGGATCCTATTTCACCCTACCTTTTCATTATTTGTGCGGAGGGCCTATTTTGCTTTTTTAGGGATACAAAGCAAAGAAGTCTTATTCATAGGTGTTGTACTAGTTTGAGAGGGCTTCAGATTTCTCATTTGTTTTTTGTAGATGACACACTTTTTTTTCTTTAAGGAAATTATAAGGGAAAGCAATATGATCATGAGTTGCTCTATAAGTATAAGGGTGCATCAGGTCAATCTATTAACTTTCAAAAATTTAAAATTTTTTTTAGTCCTAGTGTGTATAGCAATGATAGAGGAGACATATCCGATATGCTTGGAGTTCATACTTCCCTAAATCATGGGCGCTATTTAGGTCGATTGGTAAAAGTAAAAGGGCTATTTTTGGATTTCTGAAAAGTAAACTGGCTATGAGAATTTCTAGTTAGAATAATAAATTTTTATCCAGAGCGGGTAAAGAGATTCTCTTAAAAATCAATTGCCTAAGCCATTCCTACTTATTGTATGGGCATTTTTTATTCCAATTTCTATTTGTGAGGAACTGCATAGGATGATGAATTCATTTTGGTGAGGTAAAAATAACAATGGGGATAGCAAGATGCATAGGTTAGCTTAGGATAACATGTGTGGGAGGAAGGAGATAGGAGGAATGGGTTTTCGGAACTTGCATTGTTTTAAACAAGCTATGCTTGAAAAATAAGGGTGAAGATTTTTGTCTAATAAAGATACTCTTGCTTTTCGAATTTTCAAAGTTAAACACTTTTCGAATGGAAATTTTTTTGATACTCAACTACAATCAAATCTAAGTTTCCCTTGGCAGCGTATTTGCAAGCAAGGTTTATCATAAAAAGTGGAGTCAAATGGACTATAGACGATGGTAAATCAATTAATTTAAAAAGACGCTTGGATCCCTAGGAATAGTAATTATTTTTAAAGGAAATGAAACTAATTTTATAGAGGATGGAGTTGAGGTGAATACTTTTATGAAAAATAATGAAAAGAAATGGGATGTGGACAAGTTGGTGGAGTTTTATAATAATGTAAAGGATGTTAATGACATTTTGAAAATTTCATTACCTTTATTTAGCAGAAGAGACAAACTTATTTGGCATTTTGACAAAAAAGATTGTTACACGGTGAAGAGTTGGTATCAGGTGGCAGTAAATCATGTAAGAGGTGCTTCAGTTAAACCAAATGATGTCTGGAAATATCTATGGAACCTTAAGATCCCACCAAAGGTTCAAAACTTATTATGAAGGGGGCTTCGAAATGTCTTACTAATTAGATCCAGGCTGCATCAAAAAGGAGTTGATGTTACTCTTTATTATTGGCTTTGTAATTAGGTTGAGAATATCACCCATTTCCTTTTTGGATGTCAGTTTGCTAAAGATATTTGGGAGGCTTTTGGAATGAATGAGCAGAGTGATACTGGTTCTTTGTTTGACATTCTTTCTCCTTTAATGCAATTATTTAACAAAGAAAAATTTGAAGAGGTGTGTTTGATTTTGTGGCAATTATGAAATGCTAGGAATAACATATTAATGGCACCCCATACCGTCGTTCAAAATGCAATGTCTTTTTAAGGGAATGGAGAGCAGCTAAAGATATGTTTAATAGTGTATTTGTGCCTGTGGTCAGCAGCTCTAATCCACATCCTTTACCTTTATCTGACAGCAATAAGGAGTGGATTTGTAAAGTGGATGTAGCGATATTTTTAGATCAAGGAAGAAGTGGCTTTAGAGCAATCTTCAGGGATACAAAAGGCATGTTTCTTAAAGCCATCTTAGGCCATTGGCTAGGAGTCTTTCCTCCGCACATAGCAGAAAGTATGGCACTCAAATCGATCCTTTCTTAGATAGATGTTCACTTTCCTTCTAAGGGCATTATTTACGTAGATGTTCAAGATGTATCTCCTGCTTTAAATAATTAGTTAGACAATTCTTCTGAGTTTGGTATAATTATTTAAGATTGTAAAACTCTTTTAGTTAGTAGATCTGACATTGATTTGATTTGAATTAATAGGTCCAACAACTTAGAGGCACATAAGTTAGCTAGAGCATTTCTATTGTTCAAATTTTTTTGTTGTTGGGATACTTTTCCCTCTTGTTCTTGATCTTTTCTTCTATAAAGGACATGCTTTTGCTTAAAAAAAGGTCATGTTAACATTTTAAGTTCATATTTGTTTACTACACGGTAAAGCAATAGTGAAAAAATTAATTTTTAAAATAAAAATTTAATGATATGATTATTTATTTTTGAATCTTTTCATATTATTTTATTTATAATAATTTTTCCATTTATGCATTGTAAATACAAAATAAAATAACAAGAAAATATGATTTTGAAAGATTATAGACAAATTTATACTTAGGGTGAGCAAAAAAAATCGAAAATATGGTTAACCGTAAAATTGATCCAAAACTGAATTGACTTTTACGGTTAACCAATCTGATAAGCTTGGTTACAATTTTTAATTTTTACATTTTTTTAATGGTTATAGTTTAAATTTTTAAGTATCGATTAACCATTAGTTCACTGTTAACCGGTTCATATATATATATATATATATATATATATTATAATTTTATTTTTATATCTTTAATTTTTTTCTATTTCTCTCTAAAATTTACATAAAAAATACTTTAAAATATATTTAAATTATATTTCATTTTTATACCTTAATTTTTTATATTTTTCTATAAAATTTATATAATATTTTAAATGAAACTTATATTAGATCATTCTTGATAAAGCACGGTTGGTCTTTATCTGAGATAAAGAGAGCCGATGGCTAGAAGATCCGATTGGATGATAGAACTTGCAAGATGGAGTGTCCGGTCAGACTCGGGCATTAGCACTCTGAAGCTTAAATTAGTAGTTTTTAGAGAAAGATTATTTAGAGAGAGAGTCTTACATATTCAATACCTGGAGCCATTGTGTTTTAGGCTATTTATAGCAGTTCTTTGGGAGGGGTACTTAAGTACCTTGGGGCATGATAACTGACATTGGAGTAGGTGTGCGGCGATGCGACAGGGAGCAAGTAGAAGGTATGGGCGCTTGCTTGTGTCAGTGGACTAGATAGGACAGGGCATCCCATCAATCCGATCGGATACCATGCCTTTATGTCTTGTCTTCCAGCTCATACTTTGTCCTTTTTGTTGATGGGCTTTGGGCCCTGCTGAGCATTGTTGGGTCGACCTGATTGGGCCTTGGAGATATTTTTTCCGTAGTTATCACTTGTCCCCCCTTCAAAGGGTCTGATCGGGCGATTTAAGTCTTTTGGTGGGGTTTTTGAATTTTTGGGAGGCGCCCATTTGAAGAGACGCGTTCGTTCATTTCATACAGCCGTTTTGCATTTAATGTTGCATGTGTTTCTAGAATGGTGCTTCACTCTTTGTAACCATAGTAACAAATCGAGAACACGTGGCGTCCATCCAATGGATAGGGGTTTGGAGTATTCTAGAAGCTTTTTAACTATAAATAGGAAAGTTTGAGGCGATTTTCCTTCACTTTTCAGCGATCCTTAGCAAAATTCTGCTAAACTTTCTTTGTGAACTTGCTATTTGGAAACCCTTGCCAAAAACTTCTTAAGGAAAACCCTTAAAATTTCGGATATTCTCAGAGTGTCTGCGAGATTACCCAAGTAAGTAAACAATCCCTGCCTTTGATTTTCTTTTTCATTCATCGCATATAGTCTTTACTTCTCCCCCTCCATCAAAAATGGTTTCAAGCAGTAGTCAGCCAATAGATATAAGTTTTCTTAAGGATTACAAGAATCGAGAGCCTCTTGCTCATCCTTCACGATTGACAAAAGAGGAAGTGGCGAGAATTCTTTCTCAGTACCATTTTCCTGCAGAAGTATCTGTGATAGCCTGTCTGAATTCCATGCCAGTGACAGAGGGGCCTTTTGGCCGTGAAAAGAACAAGTGGTTCATCTACCATTTGTACAATTTGGATGCAGGAATAAGGCTTCCCTTCGGTGCATTTAAAGTGGTGATTCTTAAGGGTTATGAAATTGCCCCTAATCAGTTGCATCCGAACGGATTGAGGACCGTGGTCTGCTTCAAAATTCTATGTAAGATAGAAGTGGTGGCTCCAACTCTGGATCTGTTCACTCATTTCTTTTACATATCCGATTAGAGTGATGGATCGGAGTACTTTCTCACCAACCGATAGTATCAAAAGCTCTTCACAGTTCCTTCCTCAATGAAGGGATTCAAGGAGAGGTACTTTTTAGTGGGGATGGTTAGTGGATTTGAAGTATCGCTAAATCGATCGGAAGGAGCAACCATCTTGATGGATCAAATTGCCAGTCAGTCCATTTATGAAAATGACATAAAAAAACTGATGGCCGCGGTGGTGAGGCATGGAAGACCTTACGACTCCAGCTATTTCCTCAGTGTACTATATGGGTCTTCTAGCTCCGAAACTGGTAAAAGTGCAACACGTGAGCACTATAGTTGGAGTGAGGGAGAAGGGCGTATATTTTGCCAATTCATATATTGCATGCGTATTTATTATATGTATCAAATTTTGAATGAAGTACTTATCTTTGTTTGATTTTGTAATGCAACTGCAAGAGATATGGTGAGAGGAGAAGAGGCTGCGAACCAACTAGCCAATCGGGCCAAAGCCAAAAGGGAAGTCGATCGTTTGGCTAAGGAGGAAAAAAGGTCTAAGAAAAGGGAGATCTTGCCTACCTTAGAGGTTTAGGCTTCCAAGAGTGCGGTGAGTGCTCCTGCTCCTCCTACTGCTGTAGCGACTTCATCTCCTACTGCCGCGGTTATCCCTATGACTCGCCCTCTTTTGACCATTTCAAGACCGATATTGCCCCCTCCGATCATGGTGGGATAGTGTCTACTGAGGTAATTGCAACTGAAGGATGAATCTGATGAGGAAGAGCCACAACCATCCCCAATCCCTCGCTCGTCTACTAATCAAAGGGAGGTGTCAATAGACAAGGTAGCGCAAAGGAGGATCAAAGAGGCAGCTAAAAAGCAGGCTGCTGAAACTATAGCTACTGTGGATGCTCAGATCGCAGCAAAAGGCAAGGAGATAGCTCAAGGTGGATCGACCTGATGGCCTTCAGGGAGAGCTTAAGAAAAGCGAGGCCCTTCCCTCGATGTCATTCTGAATGAGCAGTTTGGTGAAGATTGGTCGGTAACCAACAGAAGCGTATCGTCTTTCATTTGCCAGGGCCTTACTCAAAAGAGTGACTTCAAAGCAATGGCAAAGCTCAACCTTCTCTCCCAAGAGTTCAGGTTGTTTCAACAGCAAAGTCTGGAGGTAATACTTGCCTTTTCCTTCTTTTTTTAGCGATATTTTCCCTTTTCATAGCTAATCAAAAGAGGGCTTCACATGCACGGCATGGAGGCCTATGCCCGAGTGAAGTGGGAAGATGTCGTTCAGTAAAGGAATGAAGCTAAAGCGGCTAGTGATGCTGCGCTCTTACGGTCTGAGGTAGAGGAGCTGAAAAGGAAAAGAGCCCGATTAGCCCAAAACCTTAAGGCTTGGTAGAGCGAGGTGGACCACCTGAAGGGAGATATGGCGTGCCTTACTGCAGATAGTGCTTTGTACAAGAAGTATGAGGAGGAGGTGGGCAGGCTGAGGGGCAAATGCTCACGACTTACAACTGACTGACTTAAAGCTAATATATATAGAAACAAGGCCAACGCAAATAAGGATAAAGCTCTATCCGAACACGATCTCCTTCGGGCAGAAAGGAATTCTCTGGAGATAACTCTTTCGGAGAATGAGGCATCTTGGCACGAGAAATTGGCGAAAGAGCTATATGCTCAGAAGGAAGAGGTCTTTGATCAGTTAGGCAAGCCCAAGGGAGACTGCTAACTCGATTGATTCATGCAGCCAGGCAGCACTTCCCTGAAGCTAATCTTGAATGGTTGGAGGACCAGGGGTTCTTCCCGATCCTCCCTCTAGCAATGATGAGGAGGAGGCCCCTTCGATTGGAGAGACTGAAGGAACAGTAGAGGAACTACATTTAGCATCACAGGCAGGCGTCAGTTTGTCAACTGAGTATGAAGTCATTCCTCCTCTGCCAACAGAGCCTGATGTCGTTGCCTCTTTTTCCAACGAAGCCTAAAGCTATCGTCTCTCTGCTAGTGGATCCTAAAAATGCCCAACTTTCTGCGAAGACTACTATAGAGCCTGCTGTCGAGCCGAACGCTATAATAGTAGAGATTGTAGTAAAGAGGCTTAGGCTTTTTATTTCCGTGCAATTTTTTCTTTGTAATAACTTTCTCTTTTCCTTGTAACTTGGAAAGATTCCTCATATATATATAAAATTTACTTTGCCTTCCAATTGTGCCTTCGTACCGCAATTCTCATTTTGAGTAAGATTTGTTATAAAATTAACTAAGTGGAATAAATAGAAATCTTCATGGAGAATGTACAAAATTAGCCAAGGAGAGTATATAAAATCAAACATGGAGAATATGAAAAGTTGACTAAGTAGAATACTTCCTGAATCATAAGATGCTTTTCAAGCATTGTAGCACACAACTCTTTAGGATCAACGATCGCTTGATCTGATTGGATTTAAAGGATAAACCTTTCATTCAGGCATGAGTTGTGACAAATTTGTCGCGTCAAACGCAGTAGGCGACTTTTTAGTTTTAGATTTGATCGAAGTATTATCCAATTAGATATAAAGATCGGCTATTCATTGGAGAATCATACATTGTTTTAAGGATTTGGCAATTTCGTATATTAAGTACTGAGAAGATATAGCTGACTCAATCGTTGTCCTTCACATTTTGGGTTCGAGATAGATGTTGAACCTAGTGAATGAGCTGGTGGGGATTAAATGGAGGCGACATCTTTGGTTCAAGAATAACGTCCAACTTAGCAAGCTAACTTATGATAGAGAAAAGCTTTCACATTTTGGGTTCGGGATAAGCATTGAGCCTAGCTAGGGAGCTGGAATTATAATGGAGAAAAGTTTTCGCATTTTGGGCTCGGGATAAGCATCGAGCCTAGCGAGGGAGTTGGAATTATAATGGAGAAAAGTTTTTGCATTTTGGACTCGGGATGAGCATCGAGCCTAGCGAATAATCATCCCTTAATTTCGATTGGATGAACTATGACCGGTAATCGAAATTTTTGTGGAGTAAAACAAATGACCTGCAGACAAACATCAAAACTAACAAACAAATAAATGAAAACATACCTTTTTCAAAGATGAAGAAAAATGGAGAAAATTTTCTTTATTGAATTTGAATTTGAATTTGATATATGATTATACATGGTACTTCTTGAGTACTTTGACATTCCAGCTTCTGGGAATATCCGACCCTTTGAGGGTTCTGAGTCTATAAGTACTGGAGCTTAGAACCTTAGAGATTTCATAGAGGCCTTCCCAATTTGGCATTAGCTTCCCAATTCGGCATTAGCTTCCCAATTCAGACATTTTTTGACCTTATATCTGCCTTTTTGAGCACTAGATCACCCATGTTGAAGGTTCTTGTCCTTACTTTTGTTTTGTGGCATCTAGCGATTCTTTATTTGTAGGCAGCGATTTGGCGTAGGCATTTTATCTCCTTTCTTTAACTAGGTCCAAATCTTGGCATCTATCTAGGATATTCATCCGATCGGAATAAAATGCTGATCTATAGGATTAGAGACTAATTTTTATAGGTATCATTGACTTGGAGCAGTAGATAAGAGAGAATGGCGATTGATGAGTGCCAGCTCTCGGATAGGTCCTGTAAGACCATAAGACGCTTTGCAATTCTTCAGTCCAGTTGCCTTTTGCCTCGCTTAGTCGTTTCTTTAGGCCTTTTAAAAGTGTTCGATTGGAGATCTCAGTCATCCCATTGCTCTGAGGATGGATGATGGAGGTGAACTTGAGGCTGATATTGAGGTTTTGATAAAATTTTTTGAAGACCGAGCTGTCGAACTGCTTGCCATTATCTGTAATAAAAATATTGGGTAATCTATACCTGCAAGTGATGTCCTTCCATATGAAATTTTTGACCCTCTTCACTATGATTGTAGCTAGAGGTTCTGCCTCGATCCATTTAGAGAAGTGATCGACGGCGACAAGGAGGAACTTCATTTGCCTTTTCCCTTAGGAAAAGGGTCATAGGATATCCAGGCCCCATTGGTCAAATGGCCAAGAAACTCCGATCGGCTGCTGGTTTACTGCCAGTTGTCTATTGACTCTCCCATAGATTTGGCATTGCTGACATCTTCTTACTTTTTCTTAAGTGTCTTTGAAGATGTTTGGCCAAAAGTATCCAGTTTGGAGTACTTTTCTTACCATGACCCTATTAGCCTCGTGTGCTCCGTAAATGCTTTCATGAATTTCCCTTAGGATGTAGTCTCATTCCTCTTTCATCACGCATTTGAGCCAGGGGTGACTGAAAGCTTTTTTGAAAAATTCACCATTAATAATAGAGTAATTCAGGGATTTTTGAGATACCTTTTAGGCTTTTGTTTTATTTTCAGTTAATTACCCTATTTGCAGGTACCGCTTGATGAAGCTTATCCATGTTTCTTGAGTTGGCTCAATTTCCATCATTTCTGGTTTGTTTAAGGGGGAGGTTGGTTGATCAACGATGATTATATTTTCTTCTAGCATCCCTTGTTCGGAAGCAGATATTTTGGCGAGTCGATCGGCGGCTAAAGTTTGATTTCTCGGCACCTTCTGTAAGATCCATTCGGATTAACATTCTTCCAGCATCTTGAGTGCTGCCTTGACCTTTGTCAGATATTGTATCATGTTGGCTTATCTAGCCTCGAAGGTGCCTAAGACTTGGCTCGTCATGAGCTTGGAGTCACTTTTGATGATGATCGACTCCGGTCGAATGGCATGGAGCAGTCTCAGCCCTTGTAAAAGTGCCTCATATTCTACCATATTATTTGAAATTTTAAAGCTGAGTTTTATTGTGTACCTTATGACGATGCCCAAGGGGCCCATTATTACGATGCCTACGCCTCCTTGGTTGTCATTTGCAGCTCCATCCACGATCAATTTCCATTTTATAGGTTGGGGCTGACTGGTTACTTCTTCACTAGCAAATTTAGCAATGAAGTTTGCCAAAGCTTGAGCCTTGATTACTTTTTTGGGTTCATACCTCACATTCCACGATTGGAACTTGATTACCCATCCCACCATTTTTTCCCATGTCTAGGGTCTGGAGAATTTTTCTGATTTGTTGACCCGATCAGACCACTATCATTTTTACTTCGAAATATTGTCTTAGCTTTCTTGTGCACATCATGAGGGCAATGATGAGTTGCTCAACCGGACCTTTCTTCAATTTTAGGCCCCTGAACACTTGGCTCACATAATAGATGGGCAGCTGTTGGGTTCCTTCTTCCCTGACTAGGATACCTGCAATAGCTTCACCAGAAGTTAACAAGTATAAATACAAACTTTTACCAGAAAGTAGTCGGCTGAGTAACGGTGGGTTGGTGAGGAATTTCTTTAGTTCATTGAAGGCTTGCTGGCAGTCAGCATCCCAATTGAAAGCTTCATTCTTCCTCAATTTCTTGAAGAAGTGAGTATACTGTTTGGCTGAAGAGGAGATAAATGTTTCAAGGGTTGTTATTCTGTCGTTCAGCTCTTGAACGACCTTCACACTGCACGGTGGTTGCATCTCAAATATTGCCTTTATGTTGTCGAGGTTGGCTTCAATGTCCTTTTGGGATACCATAAAGCCCAAAAATTTTCCTGAGGACACCCCAAAAATGCACTTATCAGGATTGAGCTTCATTCGAAATTTATTCATCGTGTTGAAGATCTTTGTTAAATTAGCATGATGTTCTTCGGGGATTTTGCTTTTGACGATCATATCATCCATGTAGACTTCCACATTCTGCCTGATCTGATCTTTGAAAATCTTATACATCAAACACTGATATATGGCACCTGTATTTTTCAATCCAAACGACATGGCCTTATAGAAAAAGGTGCCATCATCTATGATGAAGCTGGTCATTTCTTGATCCAACAACCACATCATGATTTGGTGGTATCCAGCATACGTATCGAGGAGGGAGTAGATGGCATGACCAGTAGTGGCATCCACCAGTTGGTCTATACTCGGTAGGGGGTAGCTGTCTTTTGGATATGCTTTGTTAAGGTCTATAAAGTCGACACACATTCGTAGCTTTTCTGACTTCTTTTTTACCAGAACAACATTTGTGAGCCATTCGGGGTAGTCAACCTCTCGGATTGTACTCGATTTTAATAATCTATCTACCTCATCAGAGATAAATTTCCTTCAATCGGGAGAATGCCTTTGCAACTTCTGCCTGATCAGTTTGTAAGCTGGATCCACATTAAGTTTGTGGGTGATCACGTTGGGGTTAATTTTGGTGATGTCTTCCGGCTTCCAGGCGAAGGATGCCTGGTTGATCATTAAGACTTGCATGATGGCCTCCTGGACCTCCGTATTTATGCTGGTGCCAATTTGAATGGCCTTGCCTTTAGCAAGTGTCCTTGTCTTGACTTCCTCCGCAGGATCCATTCTTCGATCCTCCGCCTGCTCAAATCGCTCTAGCCCTAGCTCTACCATCATGGCTTCTTTATGGTGCTTGATCATGGCAATATAAGCCTCTCTTAATGCCTTTTGGTCACCTCTTAGGATGGAAATGCCTCCCTTAGTTGGGATTTTCATTACCATGTAATGGATGTTGGTGACAGCTATAGTTTAAAAGAGTAGAGGCTTGCCAAAAATGATGTTATAAGCAAAAACCATATCAATAACTATGAATGTTATCTTGCAGGCTTGGGCAAGGGCTTTCTGGTCGAGCTCGGCAAATAACTCGATCGATCCTATCACCGGCACTATGGCATTGCCTAGTCCGATCAGTGGTGTGGCATTCGGCTTGAGCTCTTCGATTGGCAACCCCATTGCTCTGTAGGCTTGTAAAGTAAGCACATTCACAGTACTTTCATTGTCCACCAGTATCCTCTTTACATCAAAATTATTGATTCGCACCTTAATGACAAGGGCATCTTCATGAGGAAACATTACATCTCATGCATCCTCACTGGATATGGTGACTAGAGCTTTCCATTTAGATGTCTGGGAGATATAGACACCTTTCTCCTTTCTTTTTCTGGAGAGATTCTCTCCATAAGATGACTCACCGGTGATCATGTTTATAACACCGGCGTACGATCAGCGTGGATTTGCGTTCTTTGGTTTTCTCCGCTCATCATCGTCGTCGTCGTCATCATCAGAATCAGCTGGTGACATTCGTTGGTTATGTGACTGACATCCTTGTGGAACTTGCAGTACTTATTATGGTTCTGGGTCCTTCTGCTCTTCTCGTCCATCTTCTTGGGTCAATTCACCTTTTGGTGATTTTCCTTAATCCATATCAACACTTGTGCGGGATTAGAGTTAAGCAGAGTGAAAGTTCAAGCCTGCTGACTAATGCCCTGATTGGACTTGAAACATTCTGCCTCCTTTCTTTTTCCCAAATTTCTCGAAGTGGAGGCTCTATTGGGACTCTTTGCAATTCATTCGGATATTGGAGTGCGGTTGAATGACCGTCCATCTGGGTGCTGGAGCCTATCTATAACGTTGCTCCTTCTGCCTCGGTTGGACCTTAAGTCGTCATCCAGCTGAATGTGTTGCCTAGCTCTTTTCATTAGATCGAAAAAGCTAGTTGGCAGCGTTGTTGTAATTGACTCAAATAACGGCCTATCAACAGTGCCATTAGCTAAAGCGGTGGATGCCATCCCCATGCTTACATTCCTCATCTCTGACATTATGGCTTGGAATCTGTCAATGTAGTCTCGAAGACTTTCATCGGTCATCTATAGAGGTTGCACAGATCACTTACAAATTTTAGTGCTCAAGTTTGCACGATGAACCGTGTAATGAACAACTCCTTTAGTTTTCGGAAAGAGGTGATTGACCCCTGCGGGTGCTTGTGGAACCATGTGAGGGCATCTCCTCTCAAGGTGGTACGAAATATTCTGTAGGCCATCCTTTTGTCGTAGGTGTACACCTGCACTTTCTTTAGATATTCTGCAAGATGAGTAGTAGGGTCAGTCTTACTTGTATACTTGTCCATCATCACGTCTTTCCACCTAGAAGGTAGCTCTGACTCCGTGATTTTCCTGCAAAATGGGGAGGCTGTGTTGTCGCAGGTGTTTTTCTCGAACACGCCTTTTTTAGAATCTGTCAAGCCAAACTGCTTGAACTTCTGCTTGAACCATTTGTCCTCCTTGCTCATGGTTGTTGAGGTGAATTCATCTCTCCGCCCCTTCATGCGACTGCGATTTGGCGTACACATGAAAGATAAATTGTTACCAATAGACGAGGTGAAAGATCTATTAGGGATGTATGGAGAATCTCTGCTTGAGGATATTATCCCCTTCCCCTTGTTGTATCTACCTGGGGTTCTGGCTCCCACCCTTCTATTATCATGAGCTCTTGGCTCGTCGATGGAAATCCCTTTGTTCCTTCTTCTTTCGAAGTCTTCGGCTAGAAAGTCCATTTCGTGTCCTCTTTCAAAAGTCCTGGGCATTTTTCCCTTTTTTAGAGTTTGGACTATGCTTTTAGTAAAGTCACTAAGAATGGCGCGCATGTCCCTGATAGTAATAGGGGTATCTTCCGATTGTCGCATAGCTACGTCGTTGAAATCTGGGAGGAGGTTACCCCTAGTAGGAGATCTAAAAGACCTCTCTCTTCATTCTGAGGGCCTAGATCTGCTCTGGCTGTTGTGATTATACTTTCCAAAAGCTACGTGTTCATTAGATCTTGAACCTGTTATTTTCTCTCAACGAAAGCACCAAATGATCTGAGATAAAGAGAGCTGATGGCTAGAAGATCCGATCGAATGACAGAACCTACAAGATGGAGTGCCTGATCGGACCCGGATGTTAGTACTCTGTAGCTTAAGTTAGTAGCTTTTAGAGAGAGAATATTTAGAGAAAGAGTCTCAGATATTCAATACTTGGAGACATTGTGTTTTAGGCTATTTATAGGAGTTCTTTGGGAGGGTTACTTGAGTATCTTGGGGCATGATAACTGATATTGGAGTAGGTATGCGGCGATGCGATAGGGAGCAGGTGAAAGGTATGAGCGCTTGCTTGTGTCAGTGGACTAGACAGGATAGGGCGTCCCATCAGTTCAATCTGACACCACGTATTTATGTCTTGTCTTCCAGCTCATGCTTTGTCCTTTTTGTTGATAGACTTTGGCCCCTGCTGAGCATTGTTAGGCCGACCTGATTGGGTCTTGGAGATGTTTTTTTCATAGTTATCAATTTTCTTTAATTATATAGTAATATTTATATATAATATTTGAATAACTTTTATATATATTTTTTTTTATCATATATTGATGTTCATATTTTACTTAATACATTTAATTACATTATTATCCAAAATTTTATTTGACTTAGTATCAAACATAGTAATTTTTAATAAATATCAAATCTATTTTATAATATTAGCTATTAATTTATAGAACATGAATTTTAGCTAGTAAATTATGTTTGTTTCGTAATTTATATTAAATTACTTTACATATTAGAAATTTAATTGAACTTTATCTAATTTTTTTATATAATTTTATGTTATAAATTTTAATGGTTAACCGGAAAATATTGGTTAATCAAATCGAAAAACCTAATTTATGGATTGGTTAACCAAATGTAACGGATTGGTTAATAGTTAGTAATTTTAAAAAAATCGATATTAATAGACTGGATAATTTTTTTGCTTATGAACTGGTTAATCTGTCTATGCTCATCCCTATTTATACTCCCTCCATTTTCTTTTATGTGTCATTTTAGAGTAAAATCTAAATTTTATTTATCTTTCAATTTTAGACTTTTAATTTAATTTTCTTTTCTAATAAAATTAGAATCAATTAGATTTGATAATTTATTTTTAATCATGCAATTTAAAATTAAAATTAAATTTATTTATTATTTTTTAATTTTAGTGAAAATTACAAAAGTGATAAATAAAAAACACAAAAGGTGTATTTATTTAAGGTTAATAATTTTGAGAGATTATCTATATATAGTCCAAACAGTTGAAGCATTTGAGTGCAACAAATCAGTTTAAATTGATTTATAATAGTTATAACTGCCATACAAGCTATGAATTACCATCAGTTGGTCTTAGCTGTCTTGAAAGTCAAAGAATTTAAATAAGTAAGGCAAAAGAAGGAACAAAAGAGAAAGTCATAAGAAAGTGAAGTTGTTAATAATAGTATACCAAAGAAGGCTCGTGAAGTTCAAGGTAAGCAAGTTACCCAAAGTTTGGCTCGAAAGCCAACATCGATGGTTAGTGCTGCACCACCATCTAGTAAAGGCAGTACCTTACTAGTATGTGAGCACTATTAAAAATGACATAGGGTATGTGTGGAAAGCTTACTGGAGCTTGTTTTAAGTGTGGCAGCATGGAACATGTGCTTGCCAATTGCCTTCAAACCCGAAAGAATGTAGCCTCACAGGTGGATGAAAGTAATGTTAGCGTTTCTAGTGCTGAAAGAGGTGGAAGAAGTAGAGGTAGAACTAGACAAGTGCTATCTAAAACTGTAGAGAAACCGATAACTCCTGGTGGTCCAGCTCGAGTGTATGCCATGATTAGAGAAGAGAATGATGATCTAAAAAGTTTACCTGGTATGTTTTATATGGAGTTTGTTTTCATGTAATGTTTTTTTTTTAATGCAACATAGCGAATGTGTAATAACATAAAGAATTTTGAGTACGAAATTCTTTGAAGGGAGAGAGAAATGTAAGGTCCCAAAGTATACCCTAGAAGGATTAGAGTATGTGATTGTAAAAATTATAGTGCATAAGAACATAAATTATAAAGTAGGGACATAATTGAATTTTTGTAAAAGTTAGGGGTATTTATGTAATTGAGAAAAGATTAGATTATGCATGTAAGTGGGGATTAAATTGATGAGAGAAATGAGAATTTAAGTGAATTGGTAATTAAGAAGTTAGAAATGGATTAAAAGGCAATTAACAAAGGATCTTAAAACTTTGACCAATGAGCAAGTGACACCATTCTTTCTATAATTCTCATTTATTATTGAGGAATGAAAATCTACCTTCTTGAGTATTGATAGTTGGTCAAAGAACCTCAAAATTTCAGTTTACTCTTCTCTTATTCCTTTCTAAAATCATCTTTTAAAAATCTGCTCTTGAGATGGAAGGACATAGAGAAAGAGAGAAGTTGTAGATTTCAAGTGAGTTAGGTAAGTAATTGAGTGTATTTTCTCCCTTCTCTTCTTTTAGCTTTCCAATTAGAGTAATTGTTCATATTTTTAATTAAAGATTGAATGTTATTTATTGATGAAAGCTGAAGAGGAAGTGAGGAGAAAAGATAAAAGAAAAGAGAAAGTGTAGAGAAGAAGAGGAAGGAAAGCAAGCTTCAAAAAAGTATGGGAGTGTTTGTTTTCCTTAGGTATATGTGGCTGGTTTTAGTTGCTGAAATATGAAATTGAGTGTTTAAATATTATATAAATGAGAATTTGATAAGAAATATGCATAAATGAATTAAGTGTAGAAAAATAAATTAAAGGGAAAAAACCCGATGCATTAATTGATTTTGTTATTTTTAATTTTATTTAGAAATTTTAATTGATTTTGGCAGACGGTAGCATATTAGAAGACTTGCTTATCATTCCCATTCCAATTTGCAATTATTCTATCTTACCACTTCTCTTTACAGGTGTCCTTTTTCCTTCCTTGACATGTTTGAGTGGCACTTTAAGCATAGTAGAGCTTCTTTTTTTGCACATATTTATGTGCAGGAAGCAACTGTCTCTTATCTGCCTTATTCGTTAATGTACTAGCTAAAGTGATTTTTAGTGAACTCGTATTTTCTAGTGAGTAAAAGTAAAGTCATATTTTGATGTGTTGGTTATGTATTTGATGCAATACCTCAAATAATGTTTGTGATTTCTCTGAGATACAGGCTATAATGAGTTTCATGCATAAGAGCACAGATGGATTCAGCATTGGTAATATTTAACTCGATTTTGTTGGAGGGATGACAAATTATGCCCAGATGGCTGTCCAGTCTATTAACCAGAGTATGTCATCTCTTCTTAACTAAATAATCATTCATCTGAAATGATGCCCCGTGTATAACTTTAACTTAATCTCATTCTCTCTTCCAAATTCTTGTGTAAACTTTTACGGCAACATTGGGAAGACTTTGTTATCTTTGGTATGTAACTTTTCTATTGTTCTATATATAGTTTAATTAATGTTTCCATTCGTAATTTGATTTTTTTTTAACATATATACTATATGAATTCTCCATAATATTTTTTAATTTTTATATTATAAATGCTATTGTTAAAATTTTTATTTTTTTAACTCTATTTTTCAGATTTAGACTATGCTTGAAATAAATAAATTACATAAAATTTTATGAAATTTATTTGTAATTTCAATTTTTCATGCTTAGAATGAAAACAAAAAAATTAAATTTCATGAATTAAATTTTATTGAATTCATTTTGTTTTCGTCAAATTCTATCAAAATAGGTAAAATTTGCAAATAAATTCCTTATTTTTAAGGAGTCAAGTTTTAAAAAATCATAATACTTTTATTATATTATATATATGTGTTTTATATTTTTAATGTTTCTTTCTCCCTTTTTCCTTAATTTATCAATCAGATATGTGTTTTGAACGATTTTTGCTATCTTCTTTCTTAATTTCTCAATCAATTTTACTAGTCAGTATTCTCCATTACTTTTATGTTTAGTAAATTATTTTTTTGTATAAAATTAAAAAAACTCTAATTTAATAAATTAACTCATATTGATTGAATTATTGTTTGATTAATCATATATATATTAAATTCTCATTAAATCATAAAATTCGGTATTGTTATGGTGAAAAAAAAAGTTAATTTTAAGTGTATGCATTTAGCACGTTTTCTATGTGAATGACGTGTGATGACAAGTATAACAAAATGGTAGCTCCACAAGGTCACCTACAAAAAGAAATGAAAGATCAGTGTATTTTCGACTATGGAGCCTCCGATGGTCAAGTTATAGTTCTTGCTATGAATGATGTATTTTCTATAAAAAAAAAAGGAGTGAAAAAAAACTTTACATACCTGTTTTTTCCTCCTTTTATAAGCATGATCGACGTATTTTTAGGAGGTAGTGAGAGGAAGTTCATTTTCTTTCGGCTACTAACTTCTCTTCCTCGGTTCTTGGGGAAGACGACGTGGGTGAAAGATAACTGCTTACTCATAGTGGTGACTGTGCCTCTGGTTTCTAGCCGGACTGTGGATAGGCTTAACAGTTTGGTTAATTTGAATCATTGGCTTGCACGATATAATCCGAACTTAGCGAGTTACCCAGCTACTTGAGATCTTCAATCCAAGCTAATAGCTAGGTTCTGTTATCAAGGTGCAACAACGATAAGTTGATCATGACTGATGACAAAAATTTATGTAATTTTTTAATATAAAGAGAAGGTGCATACACTTTATTGATGATAAAATTAGAAAAGAACAGCAGTTGAATACAATTAAATGATGAATAATTAATAATAGTAATAATATAAATTATAACTAAGTAAAATCCTGCTCAAAATCCTGCTTCAAGGCTTGTTTTCTTAATTGTAAATTCATTTATTTAATTATCTTCACGATGTGTTTTGATATTCAAGTGTATTAATTATTAATTTTTTCTTTCATTTCACTCGAATTATTATTAGCTTGTACTAAATTGATATTAAAAATATTTAAAATAAATAAATTTTTTATTCATTTATTTCAAATGTAAAATTAAAAAATTTATTTTCAATTTTATACCTAAATTATTTTATTTCAAGTATAATAATTAATCTATGAATAAGTTCTATATATAATTCGCTTACAAATAACATTACAATTTTAATTCTTTTATTTAAAGCAAGCCATTAAAATATCTTGCATAACGAAGACGTCCATCCCATCAGTAGGGGGATCGTGATTACAGAAAAATAACTAAGGGTGTGTTTGACATTGCTTCTCAAGAAGTAAAAGGCTGATTATTTGATAAAAAGTTGATTATGAAATAAAAAGTTACGTTTGTTAAATGTTGATTTTTGACAAATCAATTTTGTAAAAAGTAAAAAAATCTTCTATTAAAAAAAATTAGAAATTGAAGTTTTTAAGAAAAACTGGATTTTAATTTTTTAGAAAAACTTATTTAAAATTTATTATAAACAAATATATCCCTTATTTTATTTCATAATTACAAGCTATCTAATTTTTTTTTCTTTTTCTCTTTCCCTGAACCCAACGTAAATACAATTTCACTTCTATTTTTCTTCTTCTCTTTCTATTATCATCCAAGGAAATAAAAAAAAAAAACCAATACTTTTTCAATTAATTAACATATGACATGAAGCAATTAATTAACATCTAACAGGAAGGCTGGAAGATTTGTAATCATCGTATTTCGTTCAACAGTCAATGCTCATTAACACTGCGAGAGATATCGATTTTAATTTTTTTGTTATTTATATCTATAATTAAATATTATGTATTTCACTTATAAATGATGATGATATAAGATTTCTCTTTGTTCTACTGCAATAGATCATGGAAGAAGACGAACAGCAATAAAAACCATGAAAGCATACGAACACAATAGAAGATAGATGAAGCCAAACATAATTAATATCTATTATTTGTCATATATATATGGGCATTTTTATTTATATGGCAACAACTGATTTTTATTGAATTTATATTTAAAGTTTGAATTATAATTAGACAGTTTCAACCTATAATATAAAATTATAATGCTGAAATTTGCCAATCTGCAGTATATATATAAGAACAAAAGTTAATGTGGTGTATGAAAGTATAATTTAAAAAGTTATCAACGTGTATTGTCTTTTTATTTTAAAAAATTATTTTTAATTATATTATTAATTAAACAGTTAATAAATTATTTTTTAATTTATAAATTATTTTCATTTTTATTTATTAAATAATTTTTTTTTTAAAATATAAATTTTTAAAATATAATTTTTATCAATTAAAAAAATTATTTTTATAAGTTTTGCTAAACTGATGGAGTTCCCACCCGTCCACACTCATCTAACGGTTCAGATGCAAATCATAATTTTCTAATTTGTTTTATATAACAGCCAAAAAGAAAAACAAAAAGGAAATTCATTTGTTAAAGCTTCAATCTTCATTCTCCAGCCACACTGTAAATAGAGAAATGGCGTCGTGGAATTCAATCCCGCTCGAAATCACATACGAAACCTTTGGATGGATCGCTTTCTTTTCTTTGTCTATCAGTTTCTACCCGCAAGTTATTTTAAATTTCCGCCGAAAAAGGTTTCATTTTTATTTCATGGCTATTTCTTCATTTCTTTCACTTTTTTCTTTTTTTTCTTGTTTTGATTAATTTCCTTTTTTTTTTCCAGTGTAGTGGGATTGAACTTTGATTTCGTGTTGCTGAATTTGACGAAGCACTCATCATATTTGATTTATAATGCTTCTCTTTACTTCAGCTCTTCTATCCAAAAGCAGTATTTCGAAAAGTATGGATTTAGAGAGGTTTGTGGTTATATTTTTGTATTCAATCTGTAGTCTTTTATTTTTCGGAAAAAAAATTGCGTTTGGCTTATTTTCCAATTTAAAGAGCGGCTGAAAGTGTAGTATGAATGAATTTTACTAACAGATTTTGACTTTGTTCGTTTTAGTAGTGTTTCTATTTTGGTAGTTGGATTTGAATTTTGATGCATAAATATGTTGACATACTTGAATCAGAATCACAAGCTTCCCTGAGTGAAGTTAATGCTTCTAAATGTTGTAGGAGATCCTTTGCCAGTAGCGTAATCTTTAACTAACAAAGTCTTGGTGCGTTTTCATTAACTCATGATTAATGTTGGTTGGTCCAAGGTGGCAGAAAATATCTGACTTAGAACTTGGTCTTGTTTGTTTGAATATATATTCGATTTTCTTGTACTTGGCTTAAAATTATGTCATTGCATATGTTGGATGCTATCCTACTTATTTGAGACTTGTAAAGATTTCATAGTTTTATTTACCCTTTGTTTTATTCTTGAAGAAGTAACTGGAATGGATCCTTTTCTGGTTCCTACGGATGACACATTTCTCTAAATGTTTAACAAAATTTATTTCTGTTCTCTATTCAGCAAATCTTTGTTCTGTACTGAACTTATTCTTAAACAGATTCACCAAACAGATTGTCATTTATGAAGTTTCAGATTGTTGCCATAGTGGATGTTTGTTGAATTTCATACTCTGTAATTTAATTCAATTTTGAATGTGTCTCTAAGGAACTGAAGTGCATGATCTGCTTCTTTAGGAACATAAGATAGAGCAACATTATTCAAGGGGTTTATAAAGCAGATAGGTTTGCTTTAGACTTACAAGGCATAAGCTTGAACTACTTTTGTCAGTTTTTTAAGAATTATTTTCTACTTTAGTGTTCATGAATGCACTTGAGGGATTAAAAAGACAAACTTCTTTTGTACAATTCTTTACCCTTGTTGGTTTGTAATTTAACTTTTTTCCTTCTTATTGCAGATGATACCTGTAGCTGCAAATGACATAGCTTTTTCAATACACGCTGTCCTGTTGACAGCAGTTACATTGTTCCAAATTGCAATCTATGATGTGAGTGGTTTAGTCTTCTCCAATGGTTCAATGTCTCATTTTGGCTTGTATTGGAAGCCTGATGTAATAATATTTACTTTTGCCAGCGTGGAAATCAGAAGATCTCTAAGCTTTCTATGGCAATTGTGTGTGCTGTGTGGCTGACCGCTGCTGTTTGCTTTTTTATAGCTTTACCTAGTCACTCCTGGTTGTGGCTGATTTCCATCTTCAAGTAAGCTGCTCTATTGATACACAACTTTATGTGAGTGAGGAAATGCAGCTTTGAGTTTTTTATCCAAAGGTTATAGAGACAAAGTGATTTATAATGGATACAATAGTTTCAATTCATGAATTGTAATGATTGGAAACTGGAAATGCACGTAGAACGTTACCATCAATAAGTTATTTGCAACTAGATCATATTTACTAAGACACAATTGAAATATTCCGCATATTTTGCCAGGAAATGGAAAAACTTCTAAATTCATGCTAATGCTTTAAGTTTCGTCGTTCCTTCAAATTGAAAGTGGGCACCTTTCTTGATTGAACCTACAATTGAAATATCTTTGTTTTGCCTGAGGAAATAGATATTGAGTTCTCCAACTTTTCTTCTTTAGAAAGTATATTTTTCCCAGATTCCGGCCTACCCAGTACTCTTTTTCTTCAGTTTTCCTTTGCTGTTAATGGGATTAATTTACAATAATTGTGTACGTGCACAAGTTGGTATTTTCCTCTCTATGCTTGTGTTGGCATTCTACTTCTTGCAGTTAGTCCAAGATGAGAGTGAAAATAGTAATAGTAGTTTAAAATTTACTATACTGAAAAAGTTAATGATTCTTGTATGTGAAATTTGGGCATATGCACAAGTGCTGTGGAGGAACTTAAGCAACCTTGGGCAAGCCTAATTTTACCTTTGACAGAGAACAATTATGGTAATATAGAAAGTTGATGCTTTTTGGATGAAAGTAGAAAATAAGGTTGAAATTGGTCTAGTAAAGAGTGGACAATGAAGTAAAGCAGTTTTCTACGTGGGAAGGTTTTTTGTAGGTATATACTTTGGACACAGTGGTACTAAACATAAAGTATTTTCTCTGTATTCTTTTGGTGCAAACTTTCTTTGATCAAATAGTTTCATTATTTGTTTGTTTACTGTGTTTACCATGCATTGAAATTCACTTATGGCTCAGTGGCTGATTTTTTTTTAATACTTTGTTACATTGTTCTTTTTGCAGTTCAATTCAAGTTTTCATGACAGTCATCAAGTATATTCCCCAGGTCAGAATTATTTCCTATTTGATTCTAAAAGCTTCATTTGGTTTTAGAATATATGGTGGTCAAGTCATGGTAAATCCTAACTAACCCATTTACTGGGCTTGGTATTGAAGTTTCTGCATGTTACCCATTAACCACTACTCAGCACAGGTTGCATACTTTTAGCGTCTGTTTAATGCATGCAAAGATGTTGGTATACAATTATTTCTTGTTTTCAATCTAGCTTTCATTTGATTACACACAATGGGCTTTTATGCTTTTGTTATTTTTAATTTTATTTAGAAATCTTAATTGATTTTGACATAAGTTATCATATTAGACTAGACTTGCTTATCATTCCCATTCCAATTTGCAATTATTCTATTTCACCACTTTTTCCTTCCTTCACATGTCTGACTTTAGTACCATAGCAGGGCTTTTTTTTTTTTTGCACATATTTTTGTGCAGGAAGCAACCGTCTCTTATCTGCCTTATTTGTTAATGTACTAGTAAAAGTGATTTTTAGTGAACTCGTATTTTCTAGTGAGTAAAAGTAAAGTCATATTTTGATGGGTTGGTTATGTATATGATGTAGTACCTTAAATAATATTTGTGATTTCTATGAGATATAGGCTATAATGAACTTCATGCGAAAGAGCACAGATGGATTCAGCATTGGTAATATTTTACTTGATTTTCTTGGAGGGGTAACAAATTATGCCCAGATGGCTGTGCAGTCTATTGACCAGAGTATGTCATCTCTTCTTAACTAAATAATCATTCATCTGAAATGATGCCCTGTGTATAACTTTAACTCAATCTCATTCTCTCCTCCAGATTCTTGGGTAAACTTTTACGGCAACATTGGGAAGACATTGTTGTCTTTGGTATGCAACTTTTCTATTGTTCCATATATAGTTTAATACTGTTACTGTGCATTCTATGTTATCTTTAACTGATATTCATCAATCCCATATTTGATATTTTTAACGTTCTTGGCTCTTTGTTTGACAAGTTATCTTTGTGTTATTCCGTTTTACAAAACAAAAATACTTACGACAATCTTTTTGCTTTCTCTTTCTATGTTTTTCGCAGGTTTCCGTATCCTTTGACCTACTTTTCATGTGCCAACATTATATCTTATATCCTGCCAGAAAAGCTCATACCTCTACCAAGTTAATTGAAAAGAGCGAAGAGCCACTTGTTAAATCTTCCGGTGATTCACCATCTGAAAATGTATAAGGCATATCTTGGCTTACAATGCTAGTACAAAAAAAAAAAACAGAGATTTGTGTAAATATGATCATTTAGATACTTTTTATTTATCTTACATCTGTCTGTTGTACAATAACTTGCGAACACTGTTTGGCATTATATTGTATTTAGCTAAAAAGATAAGGCCATAGTATAGTTCTTGGGACTATTTCTTCCAAAGTAATACAAACTGCTCGTTCAACTATGTCTTGATATGATTTATGAGTAACATAGGGCAGTATGCAAATGAAGATTTACGCATCCGCAGAGCACCTATTACTCATTTGTTTATTTATAAGCATGTCATTAAAACTTAGGCTGTTAGTATTACTGAGGTGCATAAAGAAATTATTTATCAACCAAGAATGGATCTTTAACATATGTCGGTATGCACAGAACTTTATACGCTACCGATATCGGCTCAGCCAGCATCCAGTGAACTTCAGGACATGATGAGGGTAAGTGATAGAGATCAAGAAATTGCTGGAGGCCAAGGTGTGCAAGAGGAACTGATGGATCCGGACTTCAATGGGCCGAAGAGGCTTCAAGTTTATCACAGGAAGAAGAAGCAGCAGAGCAGGGGTAGCAAAGGAAATTAGCACAGCTGAGCTGGAACATTCTGTTATGAAATTAGCGTGCCTAGGCCTAGCTGGAGGAAAAGAGCAGAAAGGGATTTACCTTTTTGAATTTTGTTATTTTAACTGTTTGGTTTGGGAAGGGAGGGACATTGAGAATTGAATTGTATTTTCTGCCTTAGAGAGCAGGGCTCCTTTTTGGAGAGGGAAGACATTCTTCCTGAGACCTTTGTAATCTTCTCCTTTTGAATGAAACAGTCTCGTTCCCTATTTTGATTCTGATATCTGTTAATTGTTGTGAATCCTATCATTTGGCGCCGTCTGTGGGAAACGAAAATGGGAGACCCACCTAAAACTCGCTTACAAACCAAGAATGATCTGCAGGAGAGAGTTGACAGCCATGATGAAGCTTTGGGTACAATGCAACAAACTATGGGACAAATGCAACAATCCATCGCCGCTTTACAAAAATCAATGGAGGAACAATTTGAACGAATGACTGTGAAATTCCAACAACAATTTGAGAAACAGCCCTTAACAGAGGAAGAAACCAACCATCATGATACCAGGGAATTCGCTAGCTCCCCTGAAACACCAGCCCGAGTCTTCCTTCCCTCACACTCGAAAACGGGGCATCAAACCACACCCCCATTGGACTCTTGTGTCAGACCCAATCACTTTGGGGTTGGACCATTGACATTGCCGAAGGTGAAGGTGCCGCAGTTTAGCGGCCTGGAACCACGAAGCTGGATTGCCAAAGCTGAACAGTTTTTTAGCGTCACCCACACGCCGGAGCAGATGAAGCTTATCGTAGCACAGATGTGTATGACAGGAGCTGCTATTACCTGGTTCTCGCAGGCGTTGTGCGATAACCCATATTTGACGTGGGAACAACTCAAGATCCGATTGAATAGACGATTTGGCAAACGCAGGGTTCAGAACCCATATGAGGAACTCCGCACCTTGTTCCAGACTGGCACCGTTGATGACTATATTGAGGAGTTTGAGTCCATCACCGGATACATCCCGAAAGCGTCCGAGGAGTAATTCTTGGGGTATTTCATGGGAGGATTGAAGGAGGAAGTGGGGCGATGGGTGCGCTACCTCAAGCCTCAGACGTGTGAGCAGGCCATGGAGTTGGCACGTGATGCAGAGCTCACTTTCAGTTCCCCAGGGAGCAGATCGGCGGCGAGGGATAAGGGAGGAGCGGTTTGTAGTCGTCTGGATTCTCCCTACACACAAACCCATCACTCACATGTTCTTAACCCCAAAGGAGCAGCCAAGTCCGACCCAAAAGAGAGACACATGGTCTTGGTTTTCTTCGACGATATATTGATTTATAGTAACAGCTGGGAAGAGCACAAGCAGCACCTGGCCATTATTTTGCAAGTGCTGAGAGACAACCACTTCCGGGTCAACCCGAAGAAATGCACCATTGGACAAACCTCTATTGACTACCTCGGGCACAGTATCTCGAAGGCTGGTGTGGCAGTGGACCCGACCAAGGTAGAGGCAGTTCAAAATTGGCCAATACCCAAGAATGTGAAGGGAGTTCGAGGATTTTTAGGCTTGATCGGGTATTACAGAAAATTTGTGAAGGATTATGGAAAGATTGCGAAGCCTTTAACTGAGCTAACCAAGAAGGGCGGGTTTAGGTGGAGTGAACGCGCACAATCAGCATTTGAAGAGTTAAAAACCAGGTTGACGACCACCCCTTTACTAGCCTTACCGGACTTCAGCAAGCACTTCTTTGTGGAGTGTGATGCCTCCGGTACTGGATTAGGGGCTATTTTGATGCAGGAGGGCAGACCCCTTGCATATTTTAGCAAGGCTTTGGCTGAGAAAAATCTTGCAAAGTCAGCTTATGAGAAGGAATTGATGGCGCTGGCTCTGGCAATTCAGCATTAGAGACCCTACCTGTTGGGGCGAAAGTTTACTGTATTTACTGACCAAAAGAGTTTGCGCCACCTGTTGCAACAACGCATCGCCACCACTGACCAACAGAACTGGCTTGCTAAGCTAATGGGGTATGAATTTGAGGTGCGTTATAAGCCCGAAAAGTCGAATAATGTTGCTGATGCTCTATCACGGCAGCATGAGTTGGCTGAAGTCGAGTTTGCTGCTTTTGTTGTTTCCCCAATATGGCTAGACGGCAGCAAGTTAATCGAGGAGGTGACCCAGGATCCTCAGCTACTGGCTCTCAAAGATGCAATCCGATCAGACCCATCTTCCCACCCGAAGTACATGGAGAAGCATGGAACTCTGTACCGCAATGGCAAATTAGTACTCACCGCCTCCTCCAAGTGGATTCCTTCCTTGCTTAACGAATACCATACTTCAGCTATAGGAGGTCATTTCGGTTACTACCGAACCTACAGGCGACTAGCAACACATTTCTACTGGAAAGGCATGTTGAAGCAGGTTAAAGAGTTTGTAAAGGGTTGCTCGGTCTGCCAGCGGTTCAAAGCATCAACTCTGGCTCCCGCAGGTCTCCTCCAACCACTTCCCATTCCCAAGGCAGTATGGGAAGATGTGTCAATGGATTTCATCACCGGGCTGCCCAAGTCTAAGGGATATGATGCCGTGATGGTTGTTGTTGATAGGCTATCAAAGTATAGCCATTTTGCAACACTGAAACACCCTTACACAGCACGCACGGTGGCAGAGTTATTCGTCAAAACCGTCATGAAGCTTCATGGATTTCCAAAGACCATAATTAGTGATCGAGATCCTGTGTTTATGAGCCGATTTTGGCAGGAACTCTTTAAACTCCAAGGGACACAGCTCAGATTCAGTTCCTCATATCACCCGAAAATCGACGGTCAAACTGAAGTGATCAACAGGTGCCTTGAGTCATATTTACGCTACTTCGTATGTGATCAGCCCCGATTTTGGAGCCACTGGCTCCCTTGGGCAGAATACTGGTATAACTCCACCTACCATGTGAGTACAAGGACCACTCCATTCGAGGTGGTGTTGGCTGGCGACCCCCAAATGTACTCCAATACATTCCTGGCGAGATCCAGGTCGAAGCAGTAGCTAGGGATCACCAAGACCGGGACGAAGCCTTGCGACAACTCAAGCAACACCTACTGAGGTCACAACAGCTGATGAAAGCGCAAACTGACCGGCACCGCAGGGACATCCAGTATGAAGTTGGAGACTGGGTTTATCTTAAACTTAAGCCCCATCGACAGCAATCAGTTGCCAGGAGAATTTATCCTAAGCTATCCGCACGCTACTACGGGCCCTATCAGATTGAAGCAAAAGTAGGCGCAGTAGCCTATCGTCTCCAGCTCCCTACATCATCTAAGATTCATCCAGTTTTCCACGTCTCCTTACTCAAGAAGGCCATCGGAGTTCAGCCTAGTTCACATGATTTGCCACCTGAGTTGGACCTAGACCCAACCGATGAACTGGTACCGGATAAGATAATAGCTACCAGGTTTGTACAACGGGACGGGGAAGGGGTGTCACAGTGGTTGGTACAGTGGCAGGCAAAGGGTGTGGAGGACGCCACTTGGGAGTATGAATACACCATGAAACGTGATTATCCTCAGCTACGTCTTGAGGACAAGACTGAATTTCAGGAGGGTGGCAATGATAGAGATCAAGAAATTGCTGGAGGCCAAGGTGTGCAAGAGGAACTGATGGACCCGGACTTCAATGGGCCGAAGAGGCTTCAAGTTTATCACAGGAAGAAGAAGCAGCAGAGCAGGGGCAGCAAAGGAAATTAGCACAGCTGAGCTGGAACATTCTGTTATGAAATTAGTGTGCCTAGGCCTAGCTGGAGGAAAGGAGCAGAAAGGGATTTACCTTTTTGAATTTTGTTATTTTAACTGTTTGGTTTGGGAAGGGAGGGACATTGAGAATTGAATTGTATTTTCTGCCTTAGAGAGCAGGGCTCCTTTTTGGAGAGGGAAGACATTCTTCCTGAGACCTTTGTAATCTTCTCCTTTTGAATGAAACAGTCCCGTTCCCTATTTTGATTCTGATCCGATTTTTTGCTTGAAATTATCTGTTAATTGTTGTGAATCCTATCAGTAAGTTAGAATATTACTTCAGGTTATAGAAGTATGCAGATTTGTACAGCTGGGAGTGAGAGATCTGAGGGATTGCTGGGGAAAGGAGTGAGTGCCTAACTGCCATGGATCATCAAGGAAATGGCAATTTTTGGCGGTTGGCTCATGGGTATATTTGTAAAGAATTTTTTGCTTTACAAAATAATATACGCAAGTCCAATCAGGCACAAAAGTGAAAAAAATGAAGCATTCACTTTACAAAAGCTTGCCTTGCCCACTAAGGTATTTGCCGTTGTATCAAATCAAAATCAAATAAACATAAACATAACTCTGCCGACAAACTAAATTTTAATAATTCATACGTAGTTTGTTCCTCATCTAATAATTTAAGGAAAATCTTTCATTAAAAAAGAATAAAAAGAAAAGGGAAATGCATTCCGTTTGTTTTTGTAAGAAAAAATAAGTTGTGCCAATGAGTGTCCCTATTAAACATCAACAAGCCTTTTATTTATAACAATAAAAAAAACCACTTTAAAAAAATTCATTAAATTCTAGCAACAGTAAAAATTAGACAAAATCCCTTTCCAAATCTCTAAATTTTTAAAATTTTCTATATTAAATCTTTTTTTAAAAAAATTTGATTAGATTTCTATATTTTAATATAAAATAACACGTAAGTTTTCGCATGTATTTCAATCACCGTTAAAAGATGCGTGATCTAAGATGAAAAATTGTGTGAAAAATTTTAAAAATTCATGATGCAATATAAAATGGATTTTGTGACGCTTCATTAACAGCAATAAAAATATACGTTCTCATAAGCCAATAGAAATATACTCATTTATGAAAAATTGCTGTTTTATATATATATATATATATATATATATATATATATATATATATATATATATATATATATATATATATATATATATATATATATATATATATATATATATATTTTTTTTTTTGTAAAGGGACTATATAAAAAATTTTACAAGTTTGTAGAGATGAGGAAAAAAATTATTTAAATAGATGGATAAAATATTAAAATATTAGAATTAAAGCTTAACATTTGACTTAATAAGTTAAATAATACTCCTTTCGTTTTTTTTATCTGTCATTTTTTAGTAAAATTTAAATTTTATTTATTTATTATTTTTATATTTTTAATGTAATTTAATTTATTTTTTTAATTTAATTTTTTTAATAAAGTCATAATTAATTAGATTTAATAATTTAATATTAATTATGTAATTTAATATTAAATTTAAATTTATTTATTATTTTTTAATTTTAATAAAAATAATAAAAATGATAAATAAAAAAAAGGAGTATTTGATATGTCAGAGTGAGTTGTCCAACTTCAATTAACTTGGTCATCACGTAGTATTGACCAATTAAAAGGAACTTGTTGGCCAAGCTTTCTGTACCCAACCAACAAGCTCCATATATAGAACCAACCAACACGCATTCCCTCAAAGCTCACCATTTCCATTTTCCATACAAAATGAAGAGAGAGGGTCGCCAACATGGTATGGTAAGGACCTTTAGGATCTTACCCTCTCCATGGAACCCAAAACCAAACTCTAAATTCAACAACCGGTTCGATTCTCCCCCAACGGCCGGTTTATTCACCAAGGTCCAACCACGGCCCACAAACCACTCCAAGTTCACCGGAAAGTGCAATAGGCCACGCTGCAATGGGTGTCACATGCACCCATCTTGCAAGTCTAAAGACAAGACCAAAGGTACCCATAAAGTTAAATCACACGATGTTATGTCTAATTATCGATTGGTCAGTGTTGATGGTCGACCCGGGCTGAGTTTTTCTGGGTTTTCTGCAACTGAGATTTTGGATCATTTGGCTAATGAATTTGCTGATGATCATGAAGAAGTTGATGATGGAGTTGAAATTGATGGAGATTATGATCATTCAAAGTTTGAGATTCAAGAATTTGGTGGTGGTGGTGGTGACGACGACCATGATAATGGATTAGATGATGAGGTTGAAGATGATAATATGAATTTTTGTGATTTGGGTTTGGTGTTGGATCAAGTTGAGGAAGATGAAGGTTGGTGCTTGGTTGCCGAAATGTGATTTTATTCACTAATTAATCTTTAATCACCACTATTAATTATTGTTATTATTTTTAATGTGAACCGATTCCTTTCTTTTCTGATGGGTTTTCTTTTTATTTTATTTTCTTTTTTTCTCCAAAGAAAAGATAATCATTGAATAATTTTCACAATTGCAGAATTGTATCAGCTGATTGTTGAAGCGTGTGGTGTAGCGATTGATTTTTTTTTTTGTTGGCTACCACGAATTTTGGGTGTTTTCTTCAATTTTTTTTAAAGATATTAAATTATAATGAAATATTACGTGGAGTGTTAATCTAGGGTGCCATGTAATATGCATCTTTTGAACATATGATTAAAATAAAATATATTATTTTCATCAAATTGGATAGTGTGAAGCGTACAATATTTTAATATACTAAATTATCTCCAAATTTAAATTTGCGCTCTGTACATAATATTTATGATTATCAATATTTTTATGGTGGAAATATTTATGATTAGACTTAATTAATTTTTATTATTTTATTATTGGTATAGATTATTCTTAAAATGAGATATATTTGAACCATTTATGCTGACGTGGCAAAGAGAGTGTAATTCACGCATAGTAGAGCACGTGAAAGGAAAAAAACACATATGTGAGCAACAGAATCTCATTCTTCTTCTTCCATTTTTATTCTCCAACTAAAAACAGGAAAGAAAGAGAAAATTTCAGTTTTTTAAGACAACTCACAAAACCCACAGCACTAAAATCCAAACTGAAGCTTTGGAAACATCAAAATCACCAAAAGGTATAAAATTTTTAAACTTCAAAATACAGAAACCCAATTGAATTATTCAATTATCAATACAAACACCAAAGAACAAATTCATGGAGCAAAAAGAAAAAAATTGAACTTGCCCAACAAGGAAAAGATTAAAAGAGCCTTGAACAGGGAAATTCGCAACTCCACCAGTAGACTGTAAAATCCTACGATGCCTAAAGCTATCTCACTCTTTAAGCTGAGTTAACTCAAGTATATGACTCGGAGGAATAGCTCTCTCTAGCGTTAGAGTTGCCGGGAAAGAAGAAACCACCAAAATCGCGTGAAAAAGTACGGCAGCGGTCAGTATCCCAGCGAGAAAAACCACTGCCATTTGTTTTTCCTTTGTAACTTTGTCTTCAGCTTCTAAAAATTTTGTTAAAAATGGAAAAACGAAATCACTGAGGAGCAGACATACATTATCTTTTCTTATAGAAACTCAATCTATTCAGAAGCCAAAGCACAACAAACATTCAAAACTTAATATTGGTATTTCAACTAATTTAAATTTCTTATTTATACGTAAAAAATACCAACTATAAAACCAAATAAATAAATCGAATTTAAAACAAAAATTTCCTTCCTAATCAATTTCTACTTGAAAACCGAAAGCTACTAGTTTTCAATTGAGCATGAAACTCCCAAAAGTGTACAAAGCGATAAATAAAAAAAAGCTAAAAAGCACAACAATGCGCACCTTCGTACTGCTTTTCCAAGCAAACTAGCGAATATGCGCAATACGCACGCTGCACATCCTAAGAAAGAACCCAGCAAATAAGAAAAATTAAACAAAAATAAAAATGATCCCATAATAATACACTGGTTAGTTAGTTAGTTAATTACTTAGGCTACGTTTGGTATGACGTAAATGAATGTAATGTAATGTAATGGCTAACGTAATGGATTAAAAGATGTAATGTAATGTAATGTAATTTTGATTATATTACTATGTTTGATAATATTAGTAATGTAATGTAATAACAAATACATTCATATATTTGGTTGTATTATATACATGTTTTGAAATGTAATTGTATTTATAATTATTAACTAATTTTTTATATAATTATCTTTTTTTAATTATTTTATATACTTATATATTTATTATATTATAAATATATAAAAATCTAAACTTAATAAAACATAATGTTAAAAAAATTATATTAAAAATGCAAACTCATAAAAATATAATTTTCAACTCTAATATTCAAAGTAAAGTTTACATATTAATAATAACTAAAAAAATACAAATAAATTGTTTAATAATACTCAAATATCTTCACTAAGTAAACTTTTCACCTAAATTTTTTTCTCATTGTTTAACAATATATCATTAGATATAGTGAAAAATATATCATTGTTTCACTATCACAATTATTTAATTATATTTTATAAATTTTTCAATGGCCCAAACTCACAAAATCCAACCCCAAATATGACTAGAGATTATGGGCTCTTAATTAACAATTGAAGCCCAAAACCTAACTACACACAAACCCATATAACCCCTCATTGACCCACTTCCACAAAAACCCTAAAGAGCGTCTCTTTCTATTCTTATACCTCATTTCGCCGCTGAACTATAGAGAGAGTGCATCAACAATGCTCCCATCCACTTTCGTGCTCCTTCTAAGATCCTCTGGCGCACTATTCGCGGGTGAGGTTTCTTCTTGTTTCTTGTACTCAATTTTTTTTATTTATTATAGTTTTTCCTTTAATGAGTAAAAACCCATGTTTGATTTACGATAATATTTTTAAATTTTGGATAATAAAGTTAAAAGACCTTTATTGATGTTGAGTTCAGTTTATAATGTTTGTCTTCCTGGTTGCTCAAGTATTATGCCCTGAGGATAATATGCTTTCTATTTAAATCAATGAGCTTTGCTAATTTTTTGGGTTGATCGTGAAGGATAGGAGAAATTAACCCTAAAGAAAAAATCTGAGCAGAGAAATGAGTGGTGACTAGCAGAGGGTTGTGTCGCAGGCGGAGGATGGCGGCGGCGGCGGTGAAGGCGGCAGAGGTGAAGGATGAAGATGACGTTTGGGTTTAATCTTGAGAGAGAGAGGGGGCTGTAATCAGAAATACATGATTAAATGAAAGGATTAGGGAATACATCAGGGAATGTATTCAAGAATACATCTGTAATTTTGATTACATTACATTATTAGATAGTTTTGTTAACAAACACAAGATTAATTACAAAGTTAATTACATTACATTACATTGCAGGCTACCAAACATAGCCTTAGTTGTTCTCTGCTTAACAGCAAGTGTCGCTTATTATAGCACGTATTTTCCGGCCTTAAAGAATCCAAGAAAATTAAAATAAAAATATCAAATCACTCACACACTCTCTCTCTACTGTAATAGAAAAGGCCAGATTTAAATCACAATCTTTCGATAGAGAGAGAAAGAAAAAAATATATACAAAAAAAAAGCCAAAGCACAGGCCTTGAATGTCTTGCATGTGGAAGCAACGGAACAGATCGAAACCACGTCGAGCTTCCATCTCCAGTTGTGGCTCACGGTGGAAGAGGACGACGAGCTTCAATGGTCAACAAATGAGGGAGAACAGCGAGATGGCTTGAGAGAGGGAGTGAGAAACACAGGAAAAAAGAGAAGGGTTGCTGTGCTGTGACGTCGAGCGTCAAAAAGGGAGGGAGGGAGGAGTCATCGACAAGAGACGGCGGCTGAGGGAGGGAGGCAGAAACGAAGGTGGTCGAAGGGAACAAAGCAGGTGGGTTAGGCTGTAGAATCCGATGGAAGAGAAGGAAGAAAAAAAAATATATATATATATACCCTGTTTACCAGTAAAAAATAAGGCCTGTTTTTCGAAAAATTTTACTATAAAAAATAAAGTATTATATTTACATAGTAAAATTTTTCTAAATGAAAAATTGAAAATAATTTTTTTAATTTTCTAAAATATAAAAGGGTACGGAAAATTACTTTTAGATATTCTCCAAAATTTTCATTTTTCATGAAAAACACGACATTTTATTCGAAAATTACGTACGCTCTTTGTATCCCATCTTATGCTTCAACTACTCTTTTTTTTCTTATCAATATTATACTCACTATTGCTTCTCAATTTTAAAAATCATTTCTCCTTATTTATTTCAACAAATTCGATT
The DNA here is from genome assembly GCA_037975025.1 of Excoecaria agallocha. NCBI lineage: Eukaryota > Viridiplantae > Streptophyta > Magnoliopsida > Malpighiales > Euphorbiaceae > Excoecaria > Excoecaria agallocha. The sequence continues at coordinate 45,972,771 of CM075810.1, read as the reverse complement.
GCTGCAATCGAAATCAAATTTGAAATGAATTTTCTTGATTCATCTCGCGATTGTATTTATTTAAATTGAATTTATGATATTTGGAAGACAATTTCAATTGATACAGAGGCTATTAACAAAGGGAATTTCAGGTTTGTTCTCTTTTTATCTTCTCATTGTAATATTTTTGTGTTAGCAAATGAGATATTCAGCTGGATTTAGCTGAAATTTCAATCTTGAAGTTTTAATATGATGTATTGTTGTATCTTATTTTGTGTAGATTATGTATGCTCTGTATAGTTTGTCACCTAGACTTTGGGATTATTTTCCATTTTCGGCAACCCTAGACTTTCCTTTCTTCAGTCTTTTCTCTTCAATTCAGGTAACTTACAATTTGTTCTCTCTCACCACTTCTTGTTCGATCAATTGATTATTCTGTTTGGATCCCAGGAAATCCCCAAGGGAAATAGAAGGACTGGCTATTGATAAAGGGAATTTTCAAACTTTACTTTCTTTCTTTTGGTTGAATTTTCTTTTTACTGAAATTTAAAAGAAGTGCATGAAATTTTCTTATATTGGTGTGAAAAAATATTCAAATGTTGCATATTGACTTGCATAGGTGATTTGCAGTGTCTTTAAATTACTTGCATTCCCTTTCTGTTTTGGTGTATTGCAATATAAGAGATGTTTTAATTGTTTGGTATTTGTTGAAAGTGAGTGGGAAAAGAGAAACAGAGGGGTTTTGAAAAATATGGAGAACTAATGAGACAATGGTCAAACATGTTATACAGAGTTTTCTTTGTTTTCTATTCAATGGAATAAATTTTTGATACATGTGAAATTGGACGAAAATTATGGTCTAGATCAAATGCCATTTTCCACTTGTAGAAAATGTGAATTCTTGAGAACTCTGTAACTTGATGCATTAGAAATTGCAGCATAGGTTTCTGTTCTAATTTGCCCGGCATTATGCCTAGTCAAGTTATCACATAATTCTCTTTCTGATATTGTAAAGACTTGCAATGTTTCTCAATTATTGTTCTCAAGAATTGCTTCCTTCATCACTATAAATTGGAATGGTAATGTGATCATGCTAGAGGACTTTGCTAACATACCATCAGTAGGAGCCATATTGAATAATTTACTTACATAAAAGTAATGTGGGTGAACTACAGTTTGAGATATGTATGTTCCATCTGGTTAGACCATGACTTACTAAATTTCCCTGTTATTAGTTGAGAACGTTAACATATGGTATTCTTAGTACCTTAGGAATTAAGCATGACAGAGATGATGGGTCTGCATGCATGCCTGCCACTTGTGAATGGGACATTGACACTATTGGGTGTATTTGGAAGATGGATCTTCTGGTTTTGCTTGACTCAAATATGAAAGTTATTTGCTTTTGGAAAATTTTATCTATGGATTCTTTTCTCATTTCTGATAATTTGGTTGTGTTTTTTTTAATGTAAAGATGATTTTTTTTCCTAGGAATGAGCTTGTCCTCGATTTTTCTTTTTTAATTGATGAATTAGCTACCTGTTTTTTAAGATCTATTTTTTTTTTCATCTGACTTTGGTTTGGGAAAATTTTGGGTACTTTTGTTTGCTGGAGGGAGTTGCATATGAAGAATTAGATAATAAGACGGTTCATTTTGATCATTTTTGGTATTATAAAATGGGAATAAAAATCCTTTAAATTTCTATGTGTCTGCGGATTTTACTTAAGCTGCATCTACTAGGTGAATCTCTCCATGATGAACGTAAGATAATCACGCTTTGAAAATTCACAATTTGTTTAGTTAGACTTATTACCTCCTGTAATTCTTCCCTTTTTGGTGGCTTGCTTCTTACCTTATTATGTTAACAGAAGATTATTTTAGTGACAACAAATGTGGAAATATCCAGTCTCTATCAGATGAAGAAGGTGCATTATACTGTATGTTGGTCATTTTAGAAGGTGCATTATACTGTATGTTGGTCATTTTAGAAGGTGCATTATACAGTATTTTAAAGAGCCAGATTACGGGACCTTATATTGCATGAAGTTTTTTGACCATATCCATTTTGAATAATTAGCCTTCATCATTACCCCTTTTTGTTTTCCTTTTATGTTGGTACGATGACGATGGGTTTTTATTTTTCTTTGTCAGCCTATTTATATATATTATGGTTCATGATTAATTTCTCTCGTGATGGCTTCCAGCATCTGATCTGTCCATTTCTGGTATCTTCAGATCTGGGTTTTAACTTTGTCAAAGATTCTATTCTCACCACTCTCCTAGGGTTTCATGACACAGTTTTTGCTATTGTGAGTTCTCGCTCTTTTCTTAAAAGAAATCTTTTTATAAAAGGCATGACATGTACAGATATACCAACAAGAAAGTTCACCCCTTTCTCTTTCTTTCATTATTTGAAAAGTCTCTTTTATTCTGCAATGGGGTGTGAAATTTTAATATATTTGTAAACTTTGGGATGCTTTTGGGTTTTGCTTATCTACTTATTCTCTAATGTTGAGTAGAGGATAACGGTGTGGATGTATTTACATATTGAGCAATTGTTGGCTTTGTTATGCTCTTCTTTATTGAAACCCTAAATCTTCAATCATGTTGTAATTCTACTAATTTAGGAATTATTGCTCTCGAATGCTTTTTAAAGTTAAAAGTTCACTAATTTATCTCTTCATTGTAGCCTTAGTTAGAAGGGGCAATATTTCAATGCCAATATGTTTTCTTGCTATCTTAGTTGGAAATTAACTTAGTTGTTAATTGTAATAGATCTAGGTTGAAAGCAGTAACTCCAGAGGAGATACAGGATTTTTATAGCACAACCCTAAATTCTAAGACAATTGTACAAAAGTAAGCTTCATTTATAGTTCATTCTAAATTTTAAAAGGGATGGAAAAGTCATATCATGTGAATGTTCAGAGACATGCTTGTGTGATATTCAAAGAAAGAATACAATTTGGTTTGTAACTCTCTTAATTGGAAATTTGACATTGAATTGATAGTTTTTCCTTCTTTTTTCTTTGCCCGTCAAACAAAATCCATTTGTCATGATATTAGTACATTTGTTTATCTCCCTTCAACTTGCCATAAGATAATATATAGCTTCCAACTTCTTTAGGACACCTAAGCTGAACTTGATAAGTTGCTTGGTCACAACGGATTGGTCTTAGAGCTTGTACAGATGTAGCTGAATTTGCATGTATATCTTATGTTATATTGTTGTTATAATGAGTGCTCATTTTAATGCTTGTAGTTTCTTTTCTCTGTTCATTAAAAGGACTGCAATAACAGTTGCTTGAAAGATATGTATATGTACATAAATATTTTAAGTTATTAAGGTTAACTCTATTTATGAACATATCTTAAAAGTTGACAATCATTTAGATTTTTCTTAGGTAGGTAAGTGGTGAACAGGGATTTTAAGCCTAAATTCTTTTCTTATAAAATTGATTGACATATTTCTTATTATTTTTAAAATTTTTAAATATGTGCTTAAAATATATTTAAAATTTTATATGCTTCATAAAATGTAAATTTTATTATATATAGATAATTAGATGGGGGAAAAGAATGAAAATGGTGAAGAATCGAAAGATTGGTATGACAGTAATGAATTCGTTTTTTTAAATATTTTATACAAAAGAGTTAAAAAGGATCTGAATGGTACGCCATCTTTTAAACCATCAGATTGGCAAGAAATGGATGACAAATTATATATAACAGTGGGAGAGAGATGTGGTATTGAAAAGATAAAGGAAAAATACAATCATCTTCGGATGAAATAACAATAATTTGCTAAATTATTGGAGCATACCGAGGTAACTTATGATTCGTATTCAAACACCGTATTTGTTGTTGAAGATATTTGGCAAATATTTTACAACGTAAGAATATTATTAATTTAACTTTTTAATTATTACTTTTTTACATTAAGGTACATATTACTAATATCAATATTTAAAATGTTTTTTTCAATTAAATTATAGAAGCACAAGAATTTTAAATCATTTAAGAAAAATGAATGCAAGCATTATGATCTATTGGGTCAAATTTTCAGTAAATCTACTGCTACTGGGCATCTGTATCATGCTTCTATACAAGTACCTTATGATTCAGATGACAATTGAAGAAGAATTTCTTCAAAGGGGCATTCATCATGGATCAGATGGAGAAAAAAATGGTGCTTCTAGTTCAAAAGATAAGCGAAGTTCTATCGATTACAATCCTGGCTCTAATAGAGCTAAGAAAGAAACTAAATTTGAAAAATTGGATTCATGTTTGGAAATGTGGGCTACTTGTTTAAGTGCTAGAGTTGAAAAGGAATTAGCAAAAGCCAAAAGATATAAATTAGAAAGCAATCAAGTTACAAGTGCTGAAGCTGATCCATATTCTATAGAGGCATATATGAATATTTTGGAAGAAATGGAAGATATTTCTAATGCTGCTTATAACAAAGCACTGGAAAAGTTTGTCAATCTAGAATGGAGAAAAATGTTTATCTTAATTCGTAACAATAGAAGAAGAGATTGGATTAAAAGTTTATGTAAATGAACATTCAATATTTTTTGAATTTAATATGCCTTAACTTATTAAGCTAAATTTTGTTATCTAAATTTTTTGAATAAATATATATATAAGTTGTTTGTTTTCATTTTTTATTTGTTTATTTTATTTTTCCTTAAATTTTATAATTTTTTTTAAATTGATGCAAAATTTATGGATCAAAATTTACATCAAAATTAAGTATTAGTGTATTCAACGAGTAGTGATAGTTCTAGTAGTGATGAGGATGAAGATATTTTAGATTTACATTTAGTTAGATTTTTTATGTCTTGAAATTTTATAGAAAGGGTTCCTTGCAGAACTTCAATACTTAGTGAAAAAAATTATATTCTTAAAGTTCTTGTAGGAAATCAAACTAGGTGTTATGAAGGATTTCGTATGGCACCACATGTGTTTATAAATTTATGTGAAAAATTAAAATTGATGGGTTTATTAAGAGATAAAAGGGATGTTAGCGTAGAAGAAGGAGTGGTGATGGGTTTGTCAGTTTTATGTCATAATCTTCGTCAAAGGGTTATAGCAGAATGGTATCAACATTCACTTGCTATTGTTCATAAATGGTGTAAGATGGTGATTAGAGCATTGGCTACTTTAGGTACTCACTTGATTAAACATGTGTATAGATTTTCTATGCAGCCAGAAATTTAAAATAATCATAGATGGTATCCATATTTTGAGGTCAGATAATATATTATTAAAATTTTATTATTTTAATTATTATATTAACACTATATATATATATATATATATATATATATATAATATTAAATTTAAGTTAAATATTCTTCCTTTGTCTGGTTAAGAAATGCATAGGTGCAATAGATGGTACTCATGTGGCAGCTTGGTCACCGATTTCTAAACAAAAGACCTTTCCGTGGTAGAAAGGCAACATTTGTGACTCAAAATGTTATGATCGTATGTTCTCACGATATGTTATTTACATTCGTGTACACTGGATGGGAAGAGACAGCAGATGATTCTAGAGTATTTCTTGATGCATTGACAATACAGGAAAATAATTTTTCTCTTTCAAGTGGTGGTAAGAGTTTTTATTATCATTTCTCTCTTAATATTAATTTATGTTATTATCATTTGATTAAAATAAATATTAATTTGTAGATTATTATTACGTCGTAGATGTTGGTTATCCCAATATACTAGGATTTTTAGCTCCATATAGCGATGAAATATATAATTTAAATGAATTTGGTGGGCGGGGAAGAATTACAAGAAAATATAAGTTATTAACCAGAGGCATTCATCCCTACGTAATGTGATAAAAAGGACATTTGGAGTGTTAAAAGCTAGATTTTCAATTTTAAAATCAATACCAAACTATTTTTTACGTCGACAAAAACTTATTCCCATTGTATGTTGCATATTGCACAATTTCATCAGAATAGAAGATAGAGCCGATCAACTGTTTACATTATATGATAGAAAAGATTTCACAATGCCTGAAGAAGTCACCGCTTGAGTGCAACAATAGGATATTACTATTGATTTATCCCAACAAATGCAAATGAAAATAGTTAGAGAGGCAATTGCTGATCAATTGTGAAACGATTATAATAATCATAGAAATTAAAAATTGATTGCATTTTTTAGTTTACTATCATATTATTTTTAATTCAATGTTCGTTAATTTATAAATACTAAATTTAATTAAATTATTTTAATAAATTTATAATTTAATTATATATACGTATTATTTCAATTTTTAAAATTAGATTATATATATATATTTTAATAATATATAATTTAATTTTTTTAATTTATAAAGCATTTTCTATTTTTAATAAATGAACATGTTTTTTCATTTTTTATTTTCTGTTTTCAAGAAAATAATTTTCCATTTGTTGACAGTGAACATATTTTTCAAATTTTCTACAGAAAATAAAAACTCTAATTTTCTAAGAAAATAGAAAACAGAAAACTATTTTCTGTCAGTAAATGCACCCATAAGAAGAGCAAAATGACATCGTTTTGCTAGGCATTGGACATATTTTTTTAATGTAAAAAATACATGTATCATCATCTTACAGGTTAATTTGCCATGTCGACATGCTTGATCAACACGCACCAGAACTGCTGTAGTTTATGATCAATAATAGCTCATAATTATATTTTGAACCGAATTGAAGTGTTTATATGAGCAATATATAAGTAGGAGTGTCTAAATGAAAATCATTGACAAATTG